>VDFB02042800.1:0-14151 GCA_007258455.2 Sequoia sempervirens
AGAAGGAATGATTATCAATGTTGAGAATGATCTAGACGAGCTGATGAGTAGGATCAAATCTATGGTCAACCACACAAGAGGGCCACCATGGAGAAAAAAGGGTGACAACTTTGCCACACCCAACATCATGAGTAGTGCAAAACATTTTATTGGTTGGCCAAATAGAGTGACAAGCAGAAGCAAGTAAAGAAACAAAAAAAATAACTTCTTGGAGACAAAGCACTTCAATACCAGAATACTTACTGAAGGTATCCCTGATAGAATACTTTCTAGAGAGGTCCATAAGACCTCAAACGTCCCATGATAGGAAATTTATGAATGAAACTCCTCCCTATCATTGGAGTCTTGTTCCTCTTCATTCAGAGAAGAGAAATGATTCTGCAAAAAATTCTAGTAGAACTGACCCAATCTAGATAGAAGGAGATGAAAATCTTCACTTTTCTTGTACATATTCCCCTTCTTCCCTTGGTGGAGAAGAGTTGCGAAACTGCCTTTGAGCTCCCGACACAGGAGGAGAAAAATTTGGCTATGCTATCATGATAACAACAAGCTGAGGCATTTCCTTTGGCCTAGGTTGTGACAAAACATTATTAGCCCCAACAGGAGCTTCCTTCCCCTTCACTGAAGGGTTTGAAATAGCTAGTTCGAAGGCATTAGGGGTCGACCTAGAACTAGTGGACTTATTCTTGCAGTTTGTAATCGTAGTCCATTTCTCATCAAGTTTGGAAACATAAGTATCTACTAAGTGAGGTTTTTCAACATCTCATGGTGAAGGTGTACGAGGCACTGCCAAAGGGTAGTCCTTGATCTTGTGGTCTGCGAACTAACACCTATAACAAATGTTGGGAAGATTAAAATAAGTGACGTTTTGGGTATGTTGGAGAGCTCCAATTTGGATATCGATGGAGTCTTTAAAATATTTGGAAAGGTCCACTTCTACACAAATCCTTTTCTAGGGTCAGACCTAAAAGAACTTATCTAGCTCAATGCAAATAACCCTCCCTAGCAAGGACATAATATGATTTAAAAAAGGTACACAAGGAAAGGGTAAACAAGGAAATTCAATCCAGATCAGGACCCACAACTTGGTGTCATCCCAGACAACAAAATATTGGGTCCATGCTTGGAAAACTAACAAAGAAGACCTAACATACCAGGGACCATGGGCTAAGATAGCTCAGACATGACTGACCTTTGCAAAGTAGAACAAAAGGAAACCCTTGGTTAAATTTTGGACCATGTCAAGGCAGACCCCATGAGGGACCCAGGCCTTGCTAACCCACTCCTTAAGCACACTTTCAGGGGTAGTCCTTCCAACAAAATACCCAACAAGGGTATGTTGCTCAAGCCATTGAAAAGTATAATCAAAATATGGTAAAGGAAAAACCACATTAGTTGGTGAGTTAGAACACTTACCTTGTGAAAGACTTTCAGAACAAATTTTTGGGGTCATTTGTTCGGAGGAGGGGCATTGAGAAAAGTTGAAAAACTGCTAACACCAATATGAACTATTGGGTTAGAGCTAGTTGAAGGCATATTAAAACACAAAAAATGCACTAAATGCAGTCGTACACACAAGAAAAGAGGATTTTTATGTGCTAACAGTGCAGGATGATGTAAGAGGGGCCAAGAGTGACCGCAGATACTACAAAAAATAATCTATTTGCAAAATTGATAATTTGAAGGTTTGATAGGTGGGTCAGTAGGTGAGTCTAGGTGGTTTGGAGTAAATAGGGTCTATTAATGCTAAAAAATGCAACTTTTAGGGAATGTGAAAGGTCATAAAATTTTAAAATAGGTTAGAGACATTTGAGTGGTTATTTTTTAATGGAAAATGTATAAAATCCTCTCCATGGCTCAAGTGTTGGTTGTTGATTGCTATGTTGAAGATTTCCAATAAAAATACAATGTTTTTCTCTATAATTTTTTTGTGTTTATGAACTTTGCAAGGATTGTATAGTTCGTACCACTTGTATTTTCTTTGAAAAACATTGTAATCTATGGTAGCATGAATTATCTTTCATTTGCATCAATTTTGAGGGTCTAATAACAATTTTAGAGGGAGATCTCTCCAATTTATTGTAACTACCTGTAAGAGGCTAGCAAAGGGTTTATTTTGAAGTTAAAGTGAGAAACTAGTCATTCCACCTACTTTCCAAACCTATGCCTTGATGGAATGAATCATCTAATGGTAGGTTAGGTGTTTCAATGGTTTTGAAGGAAGCAGAGTTGAGTTGTTCAAATTGGGATGATGCCCTAGGGCTCGTAACTATGTTTTTCCATGTGAAAAGGTGGTGTTGAGATGGTTTTGAAGAAGTTTTGATAGACTTAGTCTTGTGTTGGTTTTTTGAGTTTTCCTAGACCATTTAGAGTCTATTGGATGCAATTTTTGGGTTCTATAAGCCCAGGGGTAATGAGATTGAGTAAACCATAGGTTATTTGCATGAAAAGAGAGGGTTTAGTGGATCAGTGGTCTAGAGGTCATGAATCTGAGAAATGATTGAGAAATTTGTGGTTTTGTATCACAATTGGTGACTTTCTATGGAGATTTGGTGAAATTTTGGTGTTTAGGAAGTACTTCCTTTGAAAAATAGGGCTAATTGGGTAGCCTAAAATAGGGGTAGTCTAAAAGTTTTTAAATTTATTGTAAAGAAACCCTTTGTAACTATTGGTATGTTGTTTTGGCTTATGTTGTGAGTCTTAGAGGGTGTCTAGAAGGTAATTTTATTTCCTTCTCTAAAAGATATTGTGCAAAGTTGGGATTTGAGGGCTAAGCCTATTGGTGAGTGTTTGGAACAAGTTGAGTGAATTGTGTTGCAAAGGTTTATTCCTTGTTAAGGTTTGATCAATTTGAGTTTGATAGAGAGTCATCACCACCTTGCTTACATCAGGTGGTATCAGAGCTTAGGGAAAAGGTCTCTTGTGGTTGATTTTGCAAGTTTGAAGAAAGGTGATTGGAAGGTGAAAAGAACAAGTTTGGAAAGATGCCTCTGAAGGGTGTTAGCATTGCTAGAGAGTTACAAGAACTAAAGGAGAAGCATGCTAAGCTTTTGGAGTCACACAATATAGTGTTGGAAAGGCCTGTTGCCTTGGAGACAAAGAAAAGAAGAGATGAGAATGTTGAGAGTGAAATAGAGGAAGATGAAGAATATGAAGATGTTAATGAGGATTTAAACCTTGAAGATCAGAGGATGGAAAAGTTGCTCAAAGTAGTCAAAGGTGATTCAATGAAGGTAAAGGTTGATCTTCCTATGTATGGTGGAAATCTAAATGAAGAAGAGTTTCTTGACTGGATTTTTAGCTATGTACAACCATTTTGAAAGTGAAGACATTTTAGATGAGTAGAAGGTGAAGGTGAAAAAGATTAAACTCAAAGGTCATACTCTTCTATGGTGGGACTACAAGAAAGTAGAAGGAGAAAACAAGGAAAATCAAGGATAGTGTCTTGGGACAAGATGGTACAAAAACTAAAAGGTAAGTTTCTTCCAAAAGAGTATGAAGCTCAATTGTATAAAAGATTGCAAGGATTGAAACAAAAGGATCTAGATGTCAAAACCTATATAAATGAATTTTAAAAATTAAGTATAAGGTCAGGAAAAAATGAAGATGAAGTTGAAAAAGTGGCTAGATATCTAGGTGGTCTCAGATTTAATATACAAGATGAGTTGGTTGTTGCTAACCCAAAGACTGTTGAAGAGTGTTTTCAATTAGTAATTAGGGTGGAGGAAAAGATCAAAAGAATACAAGACAAATGTTTTAGAGGAAGAGGTACTAGTGCAAGAAGGAGAGGAGCAATCCCTACATTAAAACAACCAAATGAGGAACAAGAAGAGGTAAGTAAAGGTAAGGAACAAGGTGCTGATGCAAGAGGAGGTTTTATGGGTAGAGGTAGATTTAGTGGGGGCATAAATTTAAATGTTTTTGTAGGGAGATGCTATAACTATAATGAATTTGGCCATCCTTCTTGGAAGTGTCTTGAGAATTTTGGTAGTTCATCAAGTGGAGGTGATGAGAGGACTGAAAGGAGGGCTCAAATAGTACAATAAGAGGAGTGTGAGAGTACTCATTCTGCAAGTTTAAATGTTTCTCCTGAAATCGGTGAAATTTTGATGATGAGGAAGACCATATTGAAGGAAACAAAGGAGATGGAGCCATTGCAAAGGAAAGTATTTTCAAGACCACATGTAAGTGCAAGAATAAGGTATTCAAAATTGTTATTGATTTGGGATCTACTGAAAATATGGTGTCAAGTGAGATGGTGAATACATTAAATTTGCAAAAATTTCCTCATGAGTTACCTTATAAGGTGTCTTGGTTGAGTGATGGGAAATCTCTTTTAGTAAATTAACAAGCTGTGGTAGAATTTCAAATTGGAGGCTATAATATAGATAAGGTAGTATGTGATATTTTACCCATGGATTGTTTCCACTTACTCCTAGGTAGGCCCTAGCAGTTTGACAGGCATGCATTGTATGATGGAAGAAAAAACATATACACTATAAAGAAGGATGGATGTAAATTTGTTTTGAATCCTTTGGTGGAAGATGATAAAGGTAAGGATAAGGTTATTATGTGTGGAAAGAAATAACTTATAAAGGATGTGAAGGAAGACACAAAGATTGGTTTTATAGTTAGTACAAAGTTTGAGAAAGCTCTGGCAGCAGTTGAGAAGATGAATGTAGGATTGAAGGGTGAATTGACAGTTGATTGGAATGCTAATGTCATGGTGGGGATCATTGTGTATCCTTTGGTAGGAAATAATGTTTTGAAGTATGAATAATTTTTAGGGACAATGGAATATAAATTTGATAGTACAGTTGTACCAAATGTTGACAAGTCAGTAAGACTAATGATTGTGATAAAAGGAAAGATTAGACAAGACAGTAAGGGCATATGCAAGCATGGAGATGAGATAAAGAATAATAAAGTTCAAGGAATTACTAAAATTTCTTTGTTTTCAAGTATGAATGAAGGAGTTCAAGCAGGTTTTGGTCAAGGAGAAAATGGAAGAACATCATCAGATCTGAATGCAAAGATGAAGTCACATTCAAGAGCAAACATAGTCAAGGATGTAGGGAAAATTACAAGGTCATTGTATATGAACCAAAGAAAGGTGTTTGTAGGTTAGATAGTGTATGGAGTAGAGATGAAGCATGGAGGAATAGAGGCAAAGCATAACTCATGTGGCATGAGTTCTTTTTCAGTGGGGTTGTATGGTGCAGGAGCACATAAACCCTTATTTGCAAAATTGATAATTTGAAGGTTTGATAGGTGGTTCAGTAGGTGAGTTTAGGTGGATTGGAGTAAATAGGGTCTATTAATGATAAATAAGGTCTAAAAATACCATATTCTATGTAATTGGGCGGTTTGAGTCATTAGTGTCAAAGTTACAAAAAATGTAAAAACGTTGTCAAGCAAAAAATTGTCAAAAATACAACTTTTAGGGAATGTGAAAGGTCATAGAATTTGAAAAGTAGTTAGAGACATTTGAGTGGTTATTTTTGAATGGAAAATGTATAAAATCCTCTCCATGGCTCAAGTGTTGGTTGTTGATTGTTGTGTTGAAGATTTTAATAAAAATACAACATTTTTCTTTGCAAATTTTTCTATGTTTATGAACTTTGGAAGGATTGTATAGTTCCGTACCACCTATATTTGATTTTAAAAACAATGTAATATGTGGTATCATGAATTTTATTTCCTTTTCATCAATTTTGAGGGTCTAATAACAAGTTTAGAGGGAGTTCTCTCCAATTTACTGTAATTTCCTATAAGAGGCTAGCAAAGGGTTTGTTTTGAAGTTAAAATGACAAACTAGTCATTCCACCTATTGTCCAAACCTATTCCTCAATGGAATGACTCATCTAATGGTTTTAAAGGTAGAGGAGTTGAGTTGTTCAAATGGGGATGATGCCCTAGGGCTGGTAGTTGTGTTTTTCCATGTGAAAAGGTGGTGTTGAGATAGGGTTTTGAAGAAGTGTTGATAGAATTGGTCTTGTGTTGGTTTTGTGAGTTTTCCTAGACTATTTAAAGTCTGTTGGATGCAATTTTGGGGTTCTATAAGCCTGTGGGTTATAAGATTGAGTAAACCCTAGGTTATTTGCATGAAAAGAGAGGGTTTAGTGAATCAACAGTCTAGAGGTCATGAATATGAGAAATGATTGAGGAATTTGTGGTTTTGTATCACAATTAGTGACTATTTATGAAGATTTTGTGAATGTATGGTGTTTCAGAAGTACTTCCTTTGAAAATTAGGGCTAATCAAGTAGCCTAAAACAAGGGTAGTCTAAAGGTTTTCAAATTTTTTGCAAAGAAATTGCGTGGTAATTGTTGGTATGTTGTCTTGGGTTATGTTGTGAGTCTTAGAGGGTGTTTAGAAGGTGTTTGTATGACCTCTAAAAGATATTGTGCAAAGTTGGGTTTTGAGGGCTACAAGCCTATTGGCGAGTGTTTGGAACAAGTTGAGTGAATTGTGTTGTAGAGGTTGATTCCTTGTTAAGGTTTGATCAATTTGAGTTTGATAGAGAGTCATCACAACCTTGCTTACATCACTACTCATGCAACATGAAATTGCTACAATGTAATATACTTTTGTTGTAGATAAATATATTGAATCCCTATTCTTTCTTAACCAAGATCTACAAAATTTTCACTAATAAAGAAAGCTCCACCACTTGTACTCTACCGGTCATCTATTTATCCAACCCAATTTGCATATGTGTGTGCAATTAGTGTAAATTTTTCACTCTTAGGATACCACAAACCAAATTTATTGTAGCATTCAGATATCTAAATATCCTTTTTATTTGGCCTTGATATGAGTTTCTTTAAGCACTACCTGAGACCTAGCTACCATCCTTACTACTTACATTATATCTTATTTGGATGTGGTTACATACAATATACTACCAATCATTTACCTATACAAAGTTAATTTTTTCAAAGTAGATTCATCATCCTTATTCAATTTACAACCAATAACCATAGGTGTACTCATAGGTTTACATTCTTCCATCTTAAACTCTCTCAACATCTCTTTTATGTACTTGTTCTTGTCGCGAGATGGTATGTCCATTGGTCTCCTTGGTGTAAGGTGACACTTGGGTTTGTGACATGGATTAACCACCTCCTGTGGATCATATATAAATTTGGTGATTGTAATGGGCATTAACATGTTGATGTTTTGGTGCAATGACAACCACCATTGTAATAAGTGGTATGAGAACCAAGGTCATAGGTTTGAACCCCTTGCTTATGCTGGGGGGATTTTCGCAAGATGGTGTGTCCCTTGGTCTCCTTAGTGCAACATGATGCTTGGGTTCTTGACATGGCTTAATCGCCTCCTGTAGATCTTGTATAAATCTAGCAGATGTATCAAGCATTAATAGATTGATCTTTTGGTGCAACGACAAATACCAATGTAACAATTCTAAGATATGAATAACCTTTGTTTGATTGAGTGATTGATAAACTAATAATTAAAGACAACTCACCAAGCATTGACATTTCTAAATCGTTTTGCATTGCATCATGGAATTCTTTGCATATAGCATCACTTCTTCCTCCAAAGATGATGTTATCAACATAAACAACAACTATTAGTAATTGATCACCTTTTTTTTTATGTACAGGTTATTTTTTGCACTACCTCTTTTGAAACCTTATTGTTGCAGATATCTATCCAATATGGAATACCATTCTCTAGGGCCTTGTTTGAGTCCATAAAGAGGCTTCTTTAGTCTATACATTAAAATTTTATTTATCTAAACACTGAAATCCTTTCAGTTGTTTAATGTAGACTTCCTCTTCAAACTCTTCATTTAAAACTATAGATTTGACATCCATTTGATATACCTTGAAATTCTTGAATGGTGATAATGCTAAAAACATTTTGATTACCTCTAATCTTGCTATTGGAGCAAATTTTTCCTCAAAATAAATTCCCTCAACTTGAGCATATCCTTTATATACAAGTTTGGCCTTTTTTTAGATCATTTTTCCATCTTCATTCAACTTATTTTTAAAGGCTCCTTTGGTACCAATAACATTTTTTTTTCTTTAGGCCTTGGAACCAATCACTACTATAGATTAAATATTCACTATCTTCTTTATCCAAAGTCTCAATAGACTATATTGTCTCATCAATACTTACATTTATACTTTCCACAATCCTTTTTGACCTTTTGTTATAACATCTATATGCCTTTCTTGCCATAGAATGTATCCAAGAAAAATACCTTCATCAGATCTCTAGGATCAAACTTACCCAAATGTTCTTCATCCCTCTTGATGTATCATTTGCTTCCAAATTCTCATATGGTGTTTTTGTAGTCTTTGGCTTGATTTGAGCTCTATTCAAAATGTAAACCATTTTCTAAACCACTTCTCTTCAATATACATATGATATTTTTTCTTGATTCAACATTGTTCTAGCCATCTCCTATACGATTTAGTTCTTCCTCTCAATAACACCATTTTGCTAAGAAGTTCTAGGAGGAGAAATTTGTCTTTGGATCCCATGCATCTCAAATAATTCATCATACTTGTCAGAAGTGAATTCTCCATCTTTGTGTGATCTCAAGCACTTGATTGTTAGATTCTGATTTCATTTTTAATCATTGCCTTAAATTATTTAAACTTCTCAAAAGCTTTTGATTTTTCTTTTAGAAAAGTAATCTAAGTCATTCTAGAATAATCATCGATACGCATCATAAATTACCTATCACCTTGAATGCTATTTGTCCGCATTGGTCCACATAGATATGTATATCTAATGAATTTGTTGTAGAATATTCCTTAGTAGGAAATCCGGTCTTTGTCTTTTTTCCCTCATGACAAGGTTTGCAACTAGTAGATGGAGGATTTTTGATATTTGGCATGTCTCTTACCATTCCTTTTGAACTAATCCTCACAAGATCATCAAAATCTATGTGTCCCAATCTTCTATTCTAGAGCCAAATCTCTTCTCTTTGTATGGTAAAACAATATTTACCATTTACCTAACTAAGATGATACACATCAGTGTTAATCCTACTTCCTTCCACAACTAACTCACCGATACTAGTCTTTTTAATCCCATCTAACCTTTAACATTGAATGAGAGATTATATCCTTAATAACACATTTGAATTACACTTAGAATATTGTGCTTCAATCCTTCTACATATAGGACATCATGGGTTTTTATCTTTCCTCCATCAAGACTCAAAATACTCTTACCTATAATCTTAGCAACTGAGTTGTTACCAAGAGTTACATACCCTCCATCAAAATTCTTGAAGTGCATCAACCTACTCTAATCTTCGCTTATGTGACTTGAATATTCACTGTCAATGATCCATAGATTCTTCTCCTTTTGAGTATGTAGTGTGGTTTGAGCCACCATGGATTTCTTTGATCTTTGTTCTTCTAGTTTCTTCTTTGAAACCTTTTATGTCTCACTACTCTGATATATTGAGTTATTTCCTTTTGTATCTGACATTGGAGGACTTACAAAACTACTTCTATAGTTTCTCATAATATTCTCAAAAATTTTGCACTTGTGACAAATAATATTGAAATCAAACAATGGTGCAAATACATTTTTTCTAAAAAAAATATTTCTTCTTGCTGGAATCTTCCTACAATTCATAATTTTATGACCAAAATTATTGCAATTAAAATAGTATCCAAAAAAAGAATGATTGAACCTAGTATTGTATCCTTGTCCTCTTGAAGCTTATCTTCTAGATCTTTTATTCTATCTGTTCACTTGAGTAAAACCATCATCCACCAACTTTATTTCTTTAGTTGACATAACCTATTTAGATTTTGAACTTCCAAAGCCATGATCTTCAAGACTCTCACCAACTAACTTCATGGGTTGCTCAATCACCTTATTCTTCTATATATCAATTAAACCAATGATGGTTTTGATATGCAATGATATCTAACTTTCTAATTTCTAATTGAAGATCTCAATTCTCTTCCCAAACTTTACTTTTAGTTGATGATTTTATTTTTCTAGATCTTTCCTTAATGACGCAATCTTTGCCTCAAGTTTTCCAAAATCCTTATCTCTTATCAACAACCTTTTTGTCATAACTTCTTTTATCTTCTTTGCTTCTTCCATTTGAATTTTCAATTCTTGATGACCATATTCTTTTCCCTCTCAATATTTTGAGATAATTTATATTTAACTTTCACTTCTTCAACAATCCTTTACTTTAGTCTTTTAATTTCTTTTCCAACACAAAGAAATTCTTCCACAAGATTTGTTTCATCATCATCATCAATTCTAGATTTCATTTTTGCATCACCTTTTGAAGTTTCAATAGCCATGAATAAAGACTTTTCTCCTTCATTCCCAAAAGAATCTTTGTCATCATCATCAAATGAATATCTTTCCTCATTGATGAAAAAACTTTTCTAATTTTTCCAAGACTATTTCCCTTTTGAAAATGACTTCTTTCCATCATTGTTAGAATATTTGTATGGACACTTAGCCATAAAATGTACCACTTCACCACAATTGAAAATTTTGAAATGAAACTTACCTTTATAATTTTTGGAAGCCCTCTGTAAATTTATAACAAAGTTTTCTTCCTCTATATTTGACCCATCTTCTAAATCTGGATCATCTTGCTTCTTGAACACTTTGAATGTTTGCTCTTTCCTTATAGATTTATCATTATCGATCCTCATCTCATAGGAAACCAAAATTATATGTAACTCATCCATAGTTAGAGTATTCAAATCTTTAGATTCTTAAAACATAGAAAATTTTGCTTCAAAATTTTTGGGAAGGGATCTAAGTACCTATTTCACAATCGTACCTTCTTTCATCTCTTCACCAAGACCTCTAATAGAGTTCACAACCTCATCAAACCAAAGCAGGAATGTAGCAATGTTTTCCTCTTCCTTCATTTTCAAACTTTCAAATTGACCTTGTTAGGTCTAAATATTTTCTTGTTTGACTTTGTTATCTTCTTCATAAATGTTGTGTAACTTAATCCATACTTTCTTCACTATCTTGCAATGCATAATCTTCACAAAATCAAAGTTAGATAAACCACATAAAATATATATTTTTTCCTTGGCATTATTCTCACAAGCCTTCTTTCTATTTTGATTTCTTGGGGGACTATTAGGGATTTCATATCCACCCACAACTGATTGCCAAACCTGAAATACTAGGGCCATCAAATATGTGTCCATTCTTACAATTGGGTGATCCCACAATAGTGGTTTATAATTTTTAGCCAAGCTGGACATAAAATATTTTTCTAACTAAATCTTCACTTTCATGCACCTATAGCTAAACCATAGAGGAATTTGAAGATGATGCAAACTAGAGTTTTATGACATTTTCTCTGTAGATTCTAAATATAATCAAAATTTTGGAATAAAATTGTACTTCTTTTCCATCTCCCTCGAAAACTAGTTTTTTTTAGAAAACAACATTTTTAAATAGTAGCTCCTTAGGTATAATGCATAAATTTTTTCCATGAAGGATAAAATTCTAATTCTTTAGAATTTATATTTGTAAATATGATTTCCTAGTGCTTCCCACTTGGATGAGAAGTGTTTTATTAAATATTTTTCCTTAATCAAGTCTTGAAGTCAAACAAATTACAATTTTAGACATGAAGTGATTGTATAACAAATAACTTTTCTTATGCATTATCAAAATTCAATTTTTTTTTTTTTGGATCAGGACTTCAATGTATGGTGCACTCATATTTTTCAATTTTTTTTTTTTTTTATAATCTTCTATTTTTCCATGTAGAACAAACAATTTGATTTTTGATAAAAACCTACATTCACAAGAAATAAAAAATAAATATAAATCAAATTAAAATTTATTTAAAATTATACTTTTGGGAAGCTTATAATAATGAATACATACTTACAAAAAAAATTTTAAATAAATGAATTCATTTGATTCCAAAAGGTAAATCAAAAGTGTTTTTTTATCAGCATTTTGATAGGTGTAAAGGAGACTCCGTTATAGGTATGGTTTAAAACTAGCGGGTTCTATCCAAGGGGGCTTGGTATAAGGTGGTTTGATCAAACCCTCTTCAATTGAAATCCTTTAAATGGAATTTTTCAAGGCTTAAATCATTATATTTTTTAAAAATATGCGATTTCAGCAAAAAACAAGATCTCCCAGAAAGTGTAAATCAGTATTGTGGCAACAAAAGGAATAATTAGATCCATCAAAAATTGGTACCTTATTTGAAGACAAATCTTCGTGATCTATTGAGTTTTCCATCTTAGAGCTACCCTAAGATGTTTAGCTTCTTCCTAATAACTTGGCTCTAATACCAATTGAAGGGAATACAATATACTAAGAGGAGGGTAAATTAGTATATGCCAAAACTCTTTCATTTTACATTAACTTCTCCAAACATAAACTCCAAAATATCATAGAAGCAAGCATTGATTTCCTTAATAATTAAGAAAAAAGCACCAAATTACACATAGAACACTAGATATACATGGAAACCCAAAATGTGAAAAACCATAGTGAGAAGTGTTGTTTGGAGCTACTATCTAGATTTAGCCTCTCAAAAAAATTGAATCACTTACAATCATGAAATAGGCACCAACCTATCAGGGACACCAATTCCCAACACAAAGATATGAGCACCAAATGAATAGGTAAGTCACAAGTCTTACCAAATTATAGAGATACATGATTTATGGAATTTCAAGACTGATAACACAAATTTCAATTGATTTGATTGGCCTTCAAAAACTCTTCCACACAACATATGATCTTATAATAATGTCACACAATGATTGGAGTGCAACTCAGATTACATCAAGTTCAAAATGTGATCCTAAATGTTTATCCTATTCTAAAGATGCAAAACAACTATTATGCAATAAGGAAAAAACACAAAAGACACCTAAAAGATTAGCCTAAGGGATTGTTAACACAAAAAAATAAATGAAATTGTGCTAATGCTTATACCTTCTCCATGTTGATGAATCCCTTGGTTGGCCCTTGATTTTTAAGATCCTTGTGTACTCATTGGATGGCTAGATGCAAGATTGGCAATATTACTAGATGCAAATGCAAATGGCTAAAATGGCTTGGCTAAATGAGAGAAAATACTTGTGAATTGAGTGCTCAAAATGACAACATAAGGATGCTAGAATGACTAAGTCCCCTAATGCATTAGAAGAGGGGGTATTTATAGAGAATTTTTAATTCTCTAGAGAATTCAATTGTTGAGATTGAGCCACCAAGGTCAAGATGTAGGGCTATAGTGAGTTGAAGACTCACAAGCCCTCACATTTTGACATGTAGAATGTGAGATGGCCTAAGATAAGATGATGTGGAAGTGAGGTGGAAGGGAGGTACATGATGTGGAGGAAGGACAAGTACCTTGGGGGGTGAGAAGATTTCCTCAAAGAGGAACTTCTTGTCCCCAAGTGAGGATGAAAGTGACATTTAAGGAATTTTGGAATTCCTCAAAAATCTCCATGGGAAAAGAGAAAGTGGTTGGAGAAATAAATTTGAATTAAAAATTCACAAGCTTGAAAGAATCTAGTGGATAAGAGAGGGTTTCCAAAAAGGTGGGAGTTTGTCACATGTGGATGAGGTGACAAGTCAAATGTTCTAGAAGTTGTATGGGGATAAGGTAAGCCTTGAAAGGATAAAATGTGAATTAAAAATTCACATGGGGAGGAGAGAGACCTAGGATGAATAAATGTGAATTAAAAATTCACATGGAAAAGAGGGTCAATGCTAAGAAAGGCAAATGAAAAGGTTGACTAAAAAAGGGTGCTAAATGTGGCTAATGACTTTGATTAAGGTTGTGCAAATACCTAATTAGTATAATTAATGAGAGGTTAGAAGCAAGTGGTAAATGTAGGAGGATGTGACATTAATCCCTGATTAAGAGGATGCACATCTTAATCATGAATTAATTAAATTAATCTAGATTAGAAAGGGATTATGGAGGATGTGACAAGGAGAAAGAAAAAATTATGAAGAATTTTAAATTGATTTTATTCAAAAAAAGATTATAGCGACGAATTTAATTCCGGAGGAAAAAGATAAATATATGAATAACCTTATTTTAAGATCCAAATCCTAGGGCATAGCATTAAAATGTGAGTAGAATGGAAAAACACTGACAATATAATATAGTACATGAG
>VDFB02042801.1:0-28984 GCA_007258455.2 Sequoia sempervirens
AGGACTTCACATGATCTACAGGTCTTTTAGCCATAAAGGCATAAAAGGTAGACTCCTTCTGCTCAGTGTGCTCGACAACATTTGCTTTCTGCTGAGACCTTCCCTGCTTCTTCTGTTCAGAAGCCAAACGCTGACGACAATCCTTCTTCATATGACCATATTTGTGGCAATAATTACACTGAATGTTCTTCTTCTTGGAGCTGCCCTGAGGTTGACCTAAGCCTTTCTGTTGCAGAGGCTGACCTTTCCCTTTATTCTTAGCCTGAGACTTGGCTGCAAAAGCTTGCTCTGTAGAGGACGAAGAAGCACTACTACCAAACTGTTGTCTCCAACGATCCTGCTACAAAAGTTTGGTACAAAGCTCTGGAAACTTCAAATCAACATTAGTCGATGTAATATTGAGAGTTTCAACAAAGTATTCGTAAGACTTCGGTCGACTTTTCAAAGTGATGAGTACCATGTCTTCTTCCTCCATCTTCCAACCAATCACCTCCAACTGATCACGGATGTCCTAAATCTTTCTCAGATGCTCCTGTAAGGACATTCTCTCATCCATCATGATGGAGAACAACTGGTTCTTTAGAAAGAACGCACGGCTCTTGTCGTAGGTCTCATGCAAGGTTTTCAAATGCTCCCAAATCTCAACAGCTGATTTGTCAGATGGAACCTATGGAAGTTGATCATCAATGACAGACAGCTTAATGAGCATCACCGCTTCACGATTTTGCTCATCAAACATTTCCTGGTCTTTACCCGCCTTTGTGGGATGAGTAGCAGTGCCTAGAACAATCTGATCAAGACACGAATATTCGAAAATACTCATGATTCACTGCTTACAGGTATTATAGTTTCTTCCATTGAATCGTTGACTACTTTCCAACATAATGGTGATCAAAGATGCCACCTTTTATGCTTTCTGAAGCACGAAAAAATGAGATACACAAAAGAGGCTCAAAAAACTAAATGCACGAAACCCAAGACACGAATTCCAATGTACTAAAAGTTGTGGCAGTTTTAGGAACAAATTTCGAGGCAAACCTAGTTGCACAAATCCTAATGCACGAATTACGAGGCACTGTGGAAATTCTAAAGAAAACCCAAAAATCTTCACAAAAAACATAGAAAGAATCTATTATCAGAAAAAAAAAGTTCGGCTTAAAAAAACAGAGGATTTTTCAAAACCCTAGCCGATTTTTTACTTCAAAAAAAATGGAGAATAAAAGGTGCCCAGAAAACATAAGAAGTCATAGAAAATTTTCTGCAGAAAATTGTGCGCAAACTCCAGAAATTCGTGCAGAAGAAGAGACAAAGACTAGCCACGAATTTGGAGACTAAGACGCCACAAAAAAGCTCTAAAAATGTCGCATTTTGAACAGGTCGCGCGCAGGAGATTTTATGTTTCCAGAAAACACGTCAAGAGAGGTTTTGGAAAGATCACGATCAAAGAGATCACCAGGAAAAAACGCCCAGACCCTAAAAAAATCGCGCAACAAAACCTCCAAAAGAGATTGTAATGAGCCAACCAATGTTTTTTTCAATTTTTTCAATGAACAATCTAGTACAAAAAGCACCCGTTAAGGTTAGCTCAATCCAAACCAACTACTGGAAAGTAACTCTACACCAAGAATGCACACTCAATCCCAGGATGGAAAAGGTGTTGTCATATGGCGCCGAGGATCGTCAGTAACAACTGAAAGATTACAATGCTGGAATGTAACCCAACACCAAGAATGTGCACTCAAGACTCGAGGTGGGTGAGGTGCTATCATATGGAGATGGGGATCATTAGTGCTCAAATGAAATACAATGCTGAAATGAAAGGTCAACCACTTATTCAGCAGGAGCGAAAAAGTAACTGAAAAGAAAGAAGGCTCAACCACTTATTCAGCGGGAGCTATTACAATGAAATAACAATTGTTTATTCCCCTTCTTGGTGGTAAACCATCCAAGAGCTTAAGTGTGTTGGTTCATTCTCCTTTGGCGGTAAACCATCCAAAGATTGTTAATGTTTGTTGCTTAAAGAAAACTAAGTAATTGCAGAATTAAAATGACTGAAATAGTACTACTATTTGCAGCCTTACAATGTAACAATCTGCAAATTACAAAGTATTACAATTGTCAAATCAATGCAACAGCTATAAGATTGTTTCTCCAACATCAAAGACTCGGCAACACTGAAAATGCAACCCAAAATTTGAAATTCTACAAGTCTGATATGAAAAACCAGCTAACTGAAATGCAGACCAGCAACAATGCACAACACTAAAATGCTCACAACTAACACAATACTTCATCAAATGACCTAAAACTGAATGCAAATAATCCCTAGAAAGATGGCGCCCAAAATAAAACTGAGAATCTGCAACAAACTGAAGCTATTTATTTTTCTAAAGATTTCTAAGACCTCCCAGCCAAAATACAACCTGGTAAAGGGGCTACCTGCAAGATAAAATCAATGACTCCACAGAAAATTCCAAAAACTTGCACAAAGGGGCGCCCAAGATGGTAAAAGAGATGTAGCAAATACCCAGAACCCAATAAAAATCGTACAATGAGATATGAATGAAAATCTATTTCAGCAAGACCCTAACCAGCAAATGCAAAATTGACAAATCTCTAAAATCTTCAACCTTAATGCTCTGTCTGCTAGTCTGGATGAGAAGCAGTCTCTGAAAACTCAGCTAGGTGCTATCTTTCAAGCACGAAACCAAGAGAAAGAACTAGGAGGTATGCATTCCTCGAAGCAAGCTCTGAAAGCATTTCAACAACGTAACAGTATGATAAGCAACAATAGATAAAAATGAGAGAGCAAGACCCTCCTTAAATAGACTTCAGGGGACATTTCCAGCACCTTCTAGAAAGTGCGCCCAAGTTAATTGAATTTCAAATCCACTTTTTCCACTTGCATTTGCTTTAATTTAATCTTCATTTATCTCCTTACTTGGGCGTCCAAACATGAGGAGATATAACTTTTATTTAATTTGCAAATAAAACATAAGCTTTGGAGTCCCACTTTATCAAGTGCTAAATACATTATAAAATGTATTTATCTCCTCTAGGCTAGGCGTCCAAATGAAATATATTAAAATATGACTTGATTTCCTCTTCAAATAATTCGTCCTCCAAGCCTTAGCCAAAATCTTGCCAAAATATTAAAATATAAATAATCATCAAGCATTAAGTGAAATACCATATAAAATTAAAATCACTTATCTCTCAACTAAGGCGTTCACCCAGGCTTATAAATATTTCACTTAGTTTAAATATTTTACCTCATCGATAGAAACGCCCAACACAAGTTCAGACCTACCAAAAATAGCCACTGCTGAACTGCTAAGCTGCTGCTAAAAATAGCACTACCAAGAATAGTACTTACTAAAAATAGCATACTACTAAAAATAGTAAGTTGTTCCAAACTCATTTTGAGCACAAACCGGGCAACTGTCGTGACTTACTAAAAATAGTAAGGCCGGAAAAATTCTTTGATTTAGTTGCATGTCACACCATCGCAAAGCTCTCTGAAAACCCAGAAGGAATCCAAAATCAAAACTGTAAAACTCCAACATGCAAGCCTCCAAAACTGCCGATGAAACATTCAAAAATGCAAGTCATTATCTTGTCATGCATGCTACCACATTTCGAAGCTCTCCAAAAACCCAAAACGCTCCACTAGACATGCATCAGAAAATCTCGCATGCAAGCCTTCAAAACCTCCTCTGAAAGTGGAAACCCTAATTTCAGCTTCTAATTGGCCTACGGGCTTCCGGAAATAGGCTATTAGACAAGGATGAGCGTATGGCTAAAATGGGGACATTACAGAGATCGCGATTTTTTTACACCAGAAAAATCCTGTGTAGAAAAAATATTGATGTAATGGTCACGTGGAAAGAAGCGAGACAACCAACGCAAGCAGAAGAGACACGATTTTTGGAAGTCGTGTGCAGAAAGGAAGAAGAAAACCACGAATCTTCTACCTCAAAACAAATTTCAAATCCTTAGAAAAAAAAAAATCCGACGAATTTCAGAGAAAGGAAAATTTTAGAAGCTCAGAAAAAAATTTAAAATTCTTCCCACTTAACATAACCTTCTTTGATACCATGTAACAAGCAGAGTTTGAAATATTTGATTGTATATACAAGAAGCAAAAGCTTCATTAAATAGATTACAAGGAGGAATGTTTCCGTAATTAACAATTACAGAATGGAAACATCTCAATCAACAAAAATAGAAAGAAATCTAAAAGCGGGTAATTTACAGATACGTTACATATTGAGCATTAAATAAATACCAAGTATTATTTTAATAGTGGGAAGGGCCTGAGGAAGCGGAAAGGGTCTAGAAGATCCCACTCAAGATCTCTGCCCAATCCTATGGTAAGGATGGGCCTGAGGAGTGGTAGGTGTCGAGAGCCGCTCGCAAGCTCTGCCCATACCCACAAGTTGGCATGTGTCTTTTGAGGTTGTGACATGGATGGGAAAAGCAAGTACAAGTCGCCAAGGGGGAGAGTTATGGTATACAACCTCTTAGGCTTGGCATATGACTTTGGGAGGACCCTCCATGTCTCTCCTCCTAGCTATAGTATGTTGCTTTCTTGAATATATATCAATGTGATGTAATTGTCTAATGCTGACAAATAGATATACCATTTTGGGAATGTTGTTCATGTGGTGAATGTAGGTTTCAATCCACGATTACATCATTAAAGAGTTATTCATTTGATAAGAGGAAAAACCCTAACCCTAGTTTGTGGAATTTGAGATCAATAGACGAATTTTAGGGCCAGTTAGGACAGGGGACATTACATAGTGCAACATTTAATCTACAACAAACTACAAAAGGCATAATTTGAAGGAAGAAACTGCCACACCATTTTTCCAACCCCTTATATCACAAATAGGAAAATGTTTGATGATGATCATCTACCTAGCAAATGCCAAGAACAGCAAGTGAGCCTTGCACCCAATAGCTTCCACCCCTGGTCCCATCCCCACAATTACATTCAATTTGTTTTTTAACAACCCCTTATGCACAAGCCCCTTAAAAACTATAATAATTCCCTTTGCTCATCTCCTTTACAAAGTGTATAAATATTACTTTGTCCCACCAACTAAACACAAAAACATCATAATAATCACATTAGGTCCTAATACACAGAAAATCTAGATCCTTCCATACAATATTGACACAAACAACAACAAAGTATATTCATAATTTGACATCCAAATTTCCACAACATATGGCTTCCAAGTAAAATTTTCTTTTTGGATCAGCTTTACACAGCATATATAAACTTTCTTTTCCAAACTTGTCTAAGTTTGGCCATTACCACTAAAAACTGAATTTAACTCCTAGCACAACTCTTGTATATCATAGAAAAACATACTCCTTTATTTATTTCATTATGTCTTATTACAAATTTGTAACTGTTCTAACTTGTCTATTGCCAAACAACACAAAATAGAATAGTGTTATGGTAGAGCCATTCATCAAATTATAAGGGGAAGCTCCCTAAAACCTAACAAAACTTAAAACTGTAAATAGAATTTACAAGTATGCACACTATGCAGAATTTCAATGGAGTTTTGCATTAAATGTAATTATCTAATTGACTATTATTTTGCCCTAGACGCTAGCACCAAATCGTCAATAGTTAATGACCTGCAGTGAGATCTTCAAATTTAAAAGAGGGCAATCTATCAAGAACGATCAGAATGATTTCCTCCTAGGTTAAGTAGAGACTTGTATTTCGCTGTAAAAAAAGACTAAAGAAAAAACACAAACAAAAGTTTACTACTGGCTAAATTGGAGACCAGTAGATCTACATCAATCAGAAAGATTTAGATGAATAACACCACATGATTTCAAATTTCACAAAGGAAATGATTCAACTACATTTAATGCTGCAATTTAAATAGACAGTGTTTGGCAATACAAAGTTTGACTCAAACCAATCTACCTTCAATTTTCTTCAAGAAATTATAAACATACAATCATAGTTACAATCACTTTTGCTGAACAACGACTTCTGCAACATAAGTGTGACTTCTGTTAGTGTTTTTGTAGCTGCATGAGGTATTTTCCATAAGAATGAAGCTTCAAAGCAAGTCGGCCTTTCTATTATAAATCAAATACTATATTTTCTAGGTCGGCTCATGAGGAGAGCTCGCCTAGTTTGGTATATAATGGAGATAGAGTCTCCACATTATGCAATCAATTCATTCCATTTCTAAATCAATTTCCTTCAGGAGTAGATTCGCATTCTAGAAGAAGAGTTGACATTCTTTGTAACCAAGGAAATTCGCACTACTTACAGTGTTGTTTTATGCTGGTGTATTTTATCTTTTATTGGCTCTCAAGTGCAACTCTTGCACTATTGTATCTGATCTATAATTGATTAAATTCTTGCTGGGTTTTTCTCCCTCAAGTAGGAGGGTTTTCCCAGGTTAAAATTTTGTGTTCATTGTTGTATGTTTACTTTTCTGCTTTTTGTTAAATCTAATCTAAAACTAACATGGTATCAAAGCAGGTTTAGGAAAGATCTGATCAGATTTGGCTAAGCAGTGTGTGGAAGTCAATTCCATTGTTTAAGGCAGTTACTTAGAAAAAAAAAAAGTAAAAAGAAGAAGATGGTGACAGGAGAAGGAGAAGGAGTCAAGTGCCTCTATTTGGACTTTGATGTCATGGGATTCTGACAGAGACAAAATCCCCCGCCGAATTGCTCTAGGGATTGAGGAGCAATCAAGATCTAAACTGTTGCTAAGTATAAGACATATAGTTGGATGGTTGATAGTAGTTATTCTACTACAAAGGCAATTAGAGGCAGAACAGGAAATCAAGGGCGTCTCTCCATTCATCCTGAAGTCAGAATTATTTCTCATTAAGCGTCTCATCGGTGCAGGAGTAATCGCTATTCTGAGGAGTCGCACGCTGTTGTTCATTGTTGACCGGAGTATTCGATTTGTATCTTCTAATGTTGGTGTTTGCTGATACCTCGATCATACATCTCCATTGGTGCGGGAATGACCTTCAATACTTGTGAGCTCATCAAATATTAGAGCAGTCATGACTATCAATTGCATATATTTGTATTACTGTTGGAACTAGACGGAGGAGAATGTCATCGATGGTTATTCAAGCATCAAATTAGAGAAACGAAATGCATAATAGTTGAGCATTTGTTTGAGTCGGAATATTTATCCTTGAGAATTGACAACAGTGAAGCTGCCACAGTTACATTTGATATCGTTCCTACATTCCCGTGTATGTTGGAGATGCCATGTTCTTCATTCTGGGCGGGCTCTGTAATGATTGCAGTTGTTCTTTGTGTTAGTCGGGCCTATAACATTCCATCATGATAGTTGGTGGAAACATCCAAATGGTGGTGACGGGAATGATTCGGGAATTTTAGGAGTTGCTAGATTGGTTACATCTATTTACATCTCTGAATGCTAGCGGGGATTTTGCATCACGAATATATGAGTCTAAAACTATCCATGGGAGCACTGGTATATTGCCGAACTTGCACATATTGTTATCTGTGGGCCGATTCATATAGTCACGGGAGAAATCGTGGACTTATATCCGTCGATAATATCTAACTGGTAGCGGCTATTCATGTTGATCTCTCTATGCAGAAGGAGATTTGTGCCAATTGGAAATTACTATGCCAGCATGGAATATATTTTCCTAAAGGTTCGATACTCTGGTAAATATCGAAGGGAATAAGACAAAGAAACTACATCGACTCATATCCAACAAACCGGAGGTATAAGCATTGGCAGTATTGTCTAAGAACTGAATCGGCATCTAACGTCATACTTTCCAATGGGTTAATTTTTTTTTGGAGAAATAGAATGTAATTCATTGCAGCTACTTGGTTTTTGTACTCAAGCATCTAAAGAAGTTTTGGCAAGTGTGGTTCTTCCTAGCATTTTATTTCATTTCTTGAGTTGGAATCTACAATTCTGTCATTACAACTCAAGATCTTTATGCCATTTCTCACAATGGGCAAGAAAGTAAACTTGAAAAGCCATTTTCTATTGGAAGGGTTGGACTTGGATTTGTTTCTGAAGAAAACACTGCGATGTTTAATCCTCATACTGTGTTGGCAGAGCACATAAGCATGGAATAATCTCCTTCTAGGTGTTGGATTATTTGAAGATATATTGAAGACTTCATTATTTGAGGTGACGATTCTTGGAGATTATTGGTGAAGTACTGCTTATTCACTGAAGACTACTACTACAGCAAACAACTGGTTGAATAGTTTGATATTATTGCATCATTGAATGCCTTGCTTGAGATAAGCCGATATGTCTCCTTTGAAGGGGAGGTAGCCTTTAGGTGACCTAAAGGATATTACATGGAGATAGTCAGTGAGGAGCAGGAGGCTCCAATGGATATGGATTCATCCCTCGATTACACTCATGCCATTCAAAGGGAGTTAGACTCCGAGAATTCAAGGCACGAGTTGAGATCATATCCAGGAAGAGGATTAAGGTTCTGAAATCAGGATTAAAATATGGCAGGATCATAAACAGTGCTGAGGAAAGCAATCCAACTCTAGAGGGAGTCACAACATCATTAAGATTTGTTGTAATGTATATTTCTCTGAGACAGAGAAATATGAGGTGAAAGCCCTTGTAATGTATATTTCTCTGAGACGGAGAAATATGAGGTGAAAGCCCTTGTAATGTATATTTTTCTGAGACGGAGAAATATGACGTGAAAGCCCTTGTAGTGTATATTTCTCTGAGACTGAGAAATATGAGGTGAAAGCCCTTGTAGTGTATATTTCTCTGAGACTGGGAAATATGAGGTGAAAGCCCTTGTACAAATAACATCTCTAAGACTGAGCTGTGTTTTCCACAATTGGGTGTAGCCATTGTAGACGTCATGTTGAGAGAATCCATGACCAGATATTTGAAAATACCTCCCTAGCTAAGAGGGAGTGTTAGTGTTTTTGTAGCTGCGTGAGGTATTTTCCCTAAGAATGAAGCTTCAACGCAAGTCGGCCTTTCTATTATAAATCAAATACTATATTTTCTAGGTCGGTTCATGAGGAGAGCTCGCCTAGTTTGGTATATAATGGAGATAGAGTCTCCACATTATGCAATCAATTCATTCCATTTCTAAATTCAATTTCCTTCAGGAGCAGATTCACACTCAAGGAGAAAATTCGCATTCTAGAAGAAGAGTTGATATTCTTTGTAACTAACGAAATTCTCACTACTTACAGTGTTGTTTTATACTGGTGTATTTTTCATTTTATTGGCTCTCAAGTGCAACTCTTGCACTATTGTATCTGATCTATAATTGAATAAATTCTTGCTGAGTTTTTCTCCCTCGAGTAGGAGGGTTTTCCCAGGATAAAATTTCGTGTTCATTGTTCTATGTTTATTTTTCTGCTTTTTGTTAAATCTAATCTAAAACTAACAACTTCCACCAATATACATCAACAAAAGTACAATAACTTCACTTCAAAGTTTGAATGAAAATTTGTGCAACATAAATTTAACCTCAACTCTCACTACAAATTACATGTTTGTTGGTTAACAGATTTGCCACTATTTCAAATTGCAAATTGCACTCCGTGTGCCCAATTATAGGAGCAATCTTTACCAACAGTTGGGTAAGCTATATCTTCTGGGTATAACTTCCCTCTAAATTCTAGAGGTACAACTCCCTTGTTAAATAGAATTTACTTCGTTTTCTAAAATTAATAATTCCAAATATGTTCTTTTGACTGGAAAGCAAGAAAGGCTAAAACAATATTGATAATTCTATATAACTGAAAGAGTGAATTACACCACAGGTATCCACAAATTTACAATATTAAAAATAAAACCTCTCAAAAGACTAATCAAAACCCAAGCTAATTTATGTCTTGTTGTAACCTATTTCACACATCGCCCCATTGCGAATGGGGACCCTCAATGGTTTGCTTTTAGGGTTTAGCTTTGAGTTGCAATTTCATAAGCTTTGTTGCTCCAGGAGTTTCAAGTCAGAGTCTGGAGTCATCACCCAAGCCAAGTAGAGAATTCAAGCCTAAAACTGTGCTTAGACGTCATAGAAGTGCTCAGAAGACCCGGAAGACGAGGATCGCCTGTGCTTTGGGTCAATTTTGGCAGTGGCATCATCAATAGTTCAACTCAGGTCATCATGCTATTTTTGGCAATCCATCAGTTTCAGTATGGGTGTTGGTTTTGGTTATCTACTTGGACTGAGTTTTATACTTAGTCAATTTCATGTTTTTAAGTTGTACCCCACGCCTAGGCTTGATGACTTCAAGTTGTTTTAAAGAGGGGACATTAAGGGGGTCTATTTGAGCATTTAATATTTTGATAAATATTTTATTGTTGCAACTTGAAAATGGACGCCTAAAAGGAAGATGATAAATATTTTATTAATTCAAAAATAAAGTGAATATGTGAGAGGTGGCGTTCCTTGGGGCATTTGAACAGTTTCTTGTTGGAGTTACAAGTTGCATCATTTTCCCAACTGAAGCTTATTTATTGATGCTTTGAGCCTTCATTCTCATCTTTGGAATATATTGTAAAGTTATGCTGCTGGTTTGAAATCCAGAATCCGGCTAAGGGAAAGCTTAGCAAGTTTACTCCATTCTTCGGGCCTGAAACTATGGTTCCCCAGATGGTCTATTGGGAGTGTGCTTCATCCAGAAGTACATATTGAGCATTATTGTGGAGTTTTGGTGAGATATTTCCAGTTTTCATGTTGTTGGTTATTATTTGGCTAAAGGAGATTTTTATGTACAGCTCTTTGTATGATTTTATTCTGGTTATGGGTATTTGTTCATAGTGTTTCTATGCATGAGGCAACCCTACTTGGAAGTTTGCAGATTTTATTTTGCTGATTTTGATTTTTTAAGGTGAAAATCACCCCTCAAGAAGGTTTGGGACTGCCTTGGAATTCGTGCCAAATGATTCTCTGAGTTTTGATGCAGTTTGTGGGTTGGAGATTGGGCGCCTACACCTTAGAATACTTTTGCAATTTATCTCGCATCATTTGGAGGTATATTTGGAGAGTTATGAACATTTCATTGATTCACAGCTTGCTGGTTTACAGTTTTAGTTTGTTGGTTTTTATTATCAGATTTCAAAAAGTTCAGTTTTTGGCTTCAATCTCAGTATTTGAGTAGTTTAGAACTTGAAAGAATCATTCCTCACATTTGCTCTCATTCTATCATTGTAACACTTGTAAATTGCAGATTTCTTAATTGTAAGGTTGTGAATTAGTAGTACTAATCCAACCATTGTTATTACTGCATTTACTTGTGCTTTCTAATGCATATACAATAACCCTTGGATGGTTTACCGCCAGTGAGGAGGAAATTACTTTGTATTTACATCTCTCACCCACTGTTAAGTGGTGAATCCCCACTAATGAGTGGATGCCCGCCGCAGCGGATGAATTAGTTTGAATTGTTTGTAGTATTCCCCCCCACTGTTTAAGTGGTTGAGCGGAAATCTTTATGGCTGGTGCCTCTTTCAACTTACAGTTGTATTTACTTTCAATTATAATTCAGTTTCCTCCGCCATATGTTAGCACCTCGCCTTTCAAAGGATCTTGTGTGCACGTTCTTGGCGTTGAGTGCAATTTCAGTTGATTCGTTTTTGAAGCTAACGCTAATCCATTTGGCGTAGTGTTGGTTGTGTTGTGTTAATCCGAGAAAAAATTAAGGGGCATATTTCAGTTCACCATGAACTTGAACACTATGGAGATGAAGTTTGAATCAGAGGGAAAAAATATAGTGCTCAAAGGGATGTCAGATGGTAGTGCTTGAGTGGTCTCCTTCAAAAGAATGGAGAGGTTGATTCGGCATGACCAAGTGGAGTGGGCAGAGTGTATCATAATGCCTACAGTTTTAGAGTAGCAGAAAGAATTCATCACCCAAACATTCAGACATTTCTATCTAAGCATAGCAAGGTATTTAGTAGTGTTGGTGTGCGTTTATCATCCACCGAACACTTCAGAATAAAATGCCAAAAGACACTCTATCCTCTCTTGAAAAACCACAGTATGCTAAGATTGCGAGAAGATCATATGGCGATTCCAAGGTTTCTTTAGTCGGGTCTCGACGTGTGGATAAGCTCAATGGCCGTTGTGATATGCTGGTAATAAACAAGGGGACTTACATAAGAAAATCTTCACAAGTTCAGGACTTAGGGAATTTATCATTAAAGGCTCTCAATTAGGACTTTCAATGGATCTCAAAAAATGGCAAAAGGATAGGGTTTAGGAGAATCTAGTTATGCCTAAGAACTCAAGAGACAATAAGGATTCGGTGAAGGGAATAAACCACACTTTGTTTCGCCTCCTGCAGGACAACATACGCAAAATGGGTGCAATCTTCAAGGGTTGTGAGAATAATTTTCAAACCTCGAATGAGGCTGAAGTTAAGTTTCCACAATTAAGAGCTCAGGCTAACTTTACGCATCGAATGCAAATCATCCATTCGAAGAAAGTATGAGCTACACTTCACCATTGAATCAATACGATCAATCTCTTATTCAATTAACCAACTTTCAAAGCAAATTCTACCTAATCTAACTTTAACTTTAATCTATGGCGGAAGATGATATGCAACCTCGCTTACTATTTGATAATAAGAAGTTATTCAAGGCAAATCATGCTCAAGAGCTTTTATTATTCAAAATAGTCTCAATGCGACAATTTCATATTCTGTCTCCACACAAATGAAAGTGAGAGAGCATCAGTTTATATAGAGCTTCAAAAATGAAATGAAGGGCCGAGATTAAAACAAGATTAACGGCCAAGATTATTACAACCAAACCCTAATTAGGGTTTCCCAAAATAACAAGAGTTATCAACTAGAAATCAATCAGTAAAGTGGCAGTTCCAGCTATTATCTAGGAGAGGCGTCCTTATCCTTCAGAGCAGCATTGTGTTCGATGAATCTGGACACTACAGCGATGACCTCCTCCATTGTGACGGGTGGCAGCATGCTGATCCGGAATTCAAGTCCGTCCAACTTCTCAGCACATTTAGCAAAAGTACTTTCCCAATCTGCCTCCTGCTTCTCAAAATCCTTTCGAATGGATGAGAATCTTGCCACTCTCGCAAAGTCTTGTCTCAGAAATGGTCCAGTGGTCGAGAAGAAAGTTTCTTGAACTTTATGCTTCAATCTCTCCAACTGCATGTCGTTCTCCCGAATGATTTCACGGTCGAACACTTCTGTAGTTGTCATGTAAATCTTCTCCTGGATTTTCTTGACCTGTTCTTCAATTCCAAGCCCATCTACTTTTGCCTTCTCCAAGACTTCTTCTCGTATAGTCACTGCCCAAAACCAGTGATTGAAATCATATGCTGCCCCTGCAGCAATCACCCTTTTATCAACCAACTCCTCTCTTGGAGTGCCCTTCAAGATTCTAAGGCTTGGAATAAGCCTTTCCTGCATATCCGGAATACCTTCCCATGCCTCTGCCATATCCATCAGTCTGGAAAGAAATGAAGAGGTTCGTCCATAAGCAAGTGCCAGCTTCTCCATGAACAAGGCTGCATCCGTACCTTCGCTTGCCATCCAGTCCTGAGCTTCTCTGGCCGTTACCATTCCGTGCTCGACTTCCTTAGTCATCTCCTGTGATGAATTGAGGAGAGGAGGAACAATCGCATTACCCTGATCAAGTGGCTGGGTCAAATGCTGTATGTATTCCTTAAGACGTTCGACCTCCTTCTTATACTCTTTCTTCTTAGCCACTTCCTTTTCCAGTCTCGCCTTGATGGTCGAGACGGAATTATCTAATTCCTCAACTTCTTGGCCTTTCGAGGTTGGGCCAAGGTCAACAGTAGTTATGGCATATTCCTGAGGCGTAATCTCGTCCTGTGGCTTGTCTACTGTGGGTACCGCAATATGTATGGAACGGCTACCTGTCTCGTTCCTTTGAATGGTGGAGAATTTCTTAGCAGGCTTCTTGATTGCAACTTGCTCCAACCTTGCCAAGAAATCAGCAGTATCATCCTCATCTTGTTGAGCTTCTGCAGGTACCTGGATCTTCATTCTCTCTAACAGCCAGTCTGGAATGGTCGACTGCTCAACTCCATCCTCTACCTGAACCTCTTCTTCATTCGGAACATCCACAACCCCTCTAAGAGCAGAAATCATTCCCTCCTCGAAGTCATTATTCTGAACTTCTATCTCATTGTCTGAACCTAGAATTTCCGTGCCCGTACGTGACAAGGGCTCCTCATCATCTAGCTGAATAGGTTCATCATTCTCTTCCTGAACTGCAGGAGGTTCAAGTATCTCCACCAGAGACTCGTCTATAGTAGCCATCAGCTCGTCGATATTCCGGGATGCTGCTGAATGAGATGGTTCTCCCTTATGCCTCTTGGAAGCAGGCTCGGAACTTGGGACTATTTCCTTCCTTTTCTCTCTGATCCCGACCAAGTCCTGATGGGATGCACCAGCATTAGAAGAATATGACTCTGACTCGCTCAGTAGATCATATGTGAGCGTGATTCCTCTCTACCTCAATTCTTGGGCATGGTAGTCAACCCACCACTGAGAGTATTTAGTCACTGGCCTCATTAAGGTTGTCAAGTCTGCGTGCTCAGGTTCTGACCATTTCACTGGAGGAAGAGGTCGGCTTTCCTCGAAGCGTGGCTGAACGTGGTTTCCATCATCTTGTAACTGATCAGGCACCCGGCAAAACTCAATTGCCCTCATGAAATCTAGTGGCATCCTGGACCACATTTTCCGTCTGACTTCATACTCATCAGCAACATTTGCCCAGAAATCTTCCAGTTCCATCCTGTGTTTGTACTTTCTCCCTTCCACTGTCCGAATGTTATGATGTGGGTCATAGTTGACCCTGGACTTGTAGGCCGTGAAAGGATACCATTGGATCTCCAACCTTGCACTCTCAGCTGCCTGTGCTGATGGACAATACTCCAACATGTTCCCGATGAAAAACGGGAATGTGACAGATGCCTTCTTGGTTGGCCTCTGGATATTCTGGTATTCTTCTAATTGTCTCAAGACCTCGAGCAAGATCATCCGATTTGTCGGATAGATGGGCAATTTATAGGGATTTCCAGTAAATCCCTGGATCCTGACATATGTGAACTTAGGGAACTGGATGAACCAAGACCCGTATTTACTGATAAGACTTTTCGCCTCGTGGCTCAGCCTCTGATGCACTCCTCCTTGAAGCTTTCTGGTAATATGCATTAGGAAGGCATCATGCACCCTCCTGAAGTGAGTCTTCTCCTTCAATTGGAGCTGTGGGTAACAGTCGTAAGGCCTGAGTTCGTTCTCCCCGTTGCCAATTTTGCCCTTGCAAATCAATCCTGGATACTTGTATGATCTGGCCAACAGGTATACAACATACGAACTCATATGAAAAGACTTAGTCTCTTCGAGGTTGATCAATTGTTCGTGGAGGTTGTCACTTATCATCCGTGACCAGTTGAACATTTTGACACCAGAAGTGATCTCGTCCATGAAATAGTACATCCAGCTCTCAAAAAAGGTGCCTTGCGGGTTACCAGCTATTCTGTTCAACATCAGTATGATATCCCCGAAATCTTCCTTGAAGTCTGTCCGGCGAGGTCTCTTGGGCAACTTCTTGATTGAAGGCTTAGGCTTGTCCATCCACACCTTGTTAATTGTTGTGGCGCACAAATCTGGTTGGCTGTCATATAATCTTTTGGCTTCTTCCTTGGTCTTATAGACCGTTCGTGAATGTTCCGGGATGCCGAAGGTCTCCTGGATTGCCACTTCGCCCAAGTGTGCTAAGACTCTTCCATCGGGTGCGATGATCTGTCTCTTCTGAGCATCATAGTGGAGAGCACATTCCACCATTAATTCCGCACAATCCATTGCCGGTGGGAATCCAGCTGCCTGAAATATCCCATTTCTGACTATCCGTCTGGCTATTGGTGTGGGAAGTCCTTTCTGCCCATACACTCTTTTCTTGAACTCGTCAAAGTCTACATGCCCGAGATCAGTGTCCATGACATTCTTCCATTTTGAAATGACTTTGGTCTCTCGCTGAGCTCCCTTGCTGGCAAACTTCATTTTCAGCTTCTTTGATGGTTCGCCTGCCGTGGTCGTCAACCTGGTTGAAGAACTACAGGTACACCAAATCTGATTTTTAAAAGAAGTCGCCCCTTTTCACAGAAGAATTTCAGCCTTCAATAAATCTCTTCTCTTTTCCTGCGAAAATTCTTCAGCCTAACACTATTTCACCTTCTGGAAAATTCGACTTTGCTTATTGATCAATCAATTGCCTAATAATTTCGAGAAAGATTAAATTTATCTTCAGCTGTGTGTGAAAAAAAATGAGTTGCTGAAACTCATTATAATGCTGAAGGATTGAATTCGTTTTAGCAACTGCCATATTCTTTCTCGATCTCAATTTGTTTTCATTTATCCAAACAGGCAAGTTTCCTTTTATTTTTCGACAAGAATCAGTCCCGAGCTTATCCAAGCAAATCTTACTGATTTTCAAAAATTCGATTTTTTTGCTTAATGTTTATCTTTGATTTTTCGAATTTTTTGAGAGAAAACATTAAATATTTAATTAAATTCATGGCGAATTTAATTTTGCCCGTCGGATTTCATCTTTGCCTGGCGTACTTTATTTTCTTCCAATTCTTGTCTGGCAAATTTGATTTTGCCCAAGGCATTTTAAATTTCCAAGTAGTTGAAAATAAATTATTAAAATATTTTAATTTATTCCAACCCGTTCGTTTTAGACCCATGGCTATTTCGATTTTCCTTTCATTTTTCTTGGCTAAGAGTGTATTTTCCAATTTTATCCTCAATTTCATCTAGCCAAGTCAAAATTTAAGCCATTCCGTCGAAAATTTTATTGCCAGATCCTTATTTTTCTTTGCCGAGGCGAAATTTTCCTTTACACTGAGCCTATTTTCCTCTGCCAAAGTCAAATTTTCTCTTGCTTAGTCGAATTTTTCTAGGAAAAATCCTTGTCTGGATGTCTTCGTCGGGCGAATTTCTTTGACATTTGACAAATTCTTCTTCCTTCTGGCCAAGGGCGATCCTTCCTTTCTCTTTGCCTCGTGCATTTTTCCTCGGCCAAAGTTGTCAATTTCTCAATATTTTCTCTAGATACCCACACTTAGGCAAATTTAATTTCTTTTCCACCTTTGTGTTAGGCATACTTCGTTTTATTTCTTGCCATATCCTAATCTTCTTTAGCATTTGTCCTTTCAAACTTAGCACTTAGCTTCTCGAAAACGTCATGATATTTAGCCAAAAATCTCAATTTTTCCATCCTTTAGCCTCTATACTTAGGCAAATATTCGAATTTTTCCTTGGACTAGGCACTAACACTTAGCAAAAATCATTATTTTTCTCTTCATGTGCCTAGGCGGACTTCTTTAGCACCTTGGACAAGTATAGCGGACTTCCTAGACACCTTGCTAGCCCCTTCCAAGTGTATGGCGGACTTCATAAGCCTTTTGGACAAGCATCTTGGATGTCCCTCTTTTCTAGGGCGGACTTCAAAGCTTCTAGACTTTCCTTCATCTTTCCTTCCCACCTTTCAAGGACCTTTCTCATGGCGAATTTCAGACTTGAACAAATTTCTCATGAATTTCGTCTTCTTTGACTTCATTTTCTGTGACTTTTTGCTTCAGATCTGACTGGTTTTGGACTGATTTTTCCATAATCTGATACTTTTTGGTCTGATTTTTCATGCTTTTTAACTTGTTTTTCCAGATTTTTCAATGATTTTTCAATTTTTCTCTTTGATTTTTAGAGAGTTTTATCAAGTTTTTGAACTTTTTGAGTCGTTTTTGGAACTGGGACCTTTTCATCGAAACTTTCTAAAATAGAAACTTTTCTAAAAATAGAAAAAGCAAACCCTAAAAAATAGGGGACCTTGTTTGGTCCAAAAATGCCAAAAATGAAAAAGCGAAAAAGCAAAATTTCCTAAAAAAATAGGAAGTCTCAGAATTGGCCGAATTCACAGGCGATCTTCGTTTCCTGGGCCTTCTGAGTGCTTCCATGACGTCTATGCATTGATTCAAGCATGGATTCTTGACTTGGCACCGGGTAACTCGATGGCCCGACTTGAAACTCTCTTGGCAGTGATCTCCATGCGCCGTTTTGCAAGGAGGCAAAACCCTAAAACTAGCGAACTGGCTGGGGAGTCCCCATGTGATGGGGCGATGTATGAAAAGGTCACAACCAAGTAGTATATACCTACAGGAGACCTCCTAAGAGAGGGATTGTGCATGTAATTGAGTTTGAGGAGGGTGCTAAACTGGTGATCACTACGCCTTACCATCATCCTAAGAGGCATAAGGATGAAATTGAAAAGACAATCAAAGAATTATTGGACATGGGACATATCAAGCCTAGCAAAGTCCCTTTGCTTCTTCTGTAGTGCTAGTCAAGAATAAGGTTGGTTCAATGTGCATGTGTATTGACTACAAATCCCTCAACAAGAAGACGATAAAGAGCAGGTATCCCATTCTCCGCATTGATGAGCTTATTGATGAATTGCATGGTGCATATTACTTCTCCAAAATTGACTTAAGGTCAAGATATAATCAGATTTGGGTTAGAGAGTCAGATGTGGAGAAAATAGCATTCAGATGTCACTTTGGGCATTTTGAGTTCTTGGTGATGCCATTTGGGTTGATAATGCACTAGCAACATTTCAGTCATGTATGAATAGGGTGTTCAAAAGATAGCTTTGGAAATCTATGTTGATCTTTTTCGACGATATTCTGATTTTTAGTAAGTCTCGAGATGAGCACTTGAGGCATTTGGAGGAGGTGTTGAGCATCTTAGAGGAAGAGTCACTATATGCCAAGGAATCTAAATGTGATTTTGGTATGACTGAATTACTTTACCTTGGCCACATTATCAGCTCTAAGGGGGTTAGAATAGATCCAAATAAAATCAAGGCAATCATGGATTGGCCACCACCTACAAATCTATCACAGCTCAAAGGATTCTTTGGGTTATGCGGTTTCTATAGGAGATTTTTTAAGGGCCTCTCACAAATTGCAGCTCCCCTAATAGATTTAACTAAAAAGGGAGCCTTTGTTTGGTCAGATGCCACTCAACAATGTTTTGATCGATTCAAATAGATCATGTGTTCTTGCCCCGTGTTAAATATTCCTGATATTTCTAAGCCTTTTGAGTTGGAGTGCAATGCATTAGCGGAGGGAAAATGAGCAATGCTAATGCAAAATAAGCACCCAATTGCCTTTGAGAGTAGGAAGTTGAGGGGTGTCGAGAGGAGCTACTATATATATGACAAGGAGATGTTGGCCATAATGCATGCATCGGCCAAGTTCAGGCCCTACCTAGTGGGAGGAAGATTCATTGTAAAAACAGACCATAATAGCCTAAAATACTTCCTGAATCAGGACTTGAATGATAGGTAGCAGAAGTGGGTGAGTAGGCTACAGGCCTATGACTTTGAAATTGACTATGTCAAAGGTAAGAACATTGATGTTGACACCTTGTCCAGGAGACCTTACTTGTGCTCTTTGGTTGAGATATCTATTGATTGGAGAGAGTTGATTACAAAAGAATATGCTAAGGACCCGTGGGCTACAAGTATTCTTGATGGGACTACACAAGATGACAGGTACAAGGTAATTAATGAGCTAATATTTTCTAAGGATAGAATTTACTTGGTAGCTAATTCAAGGATCAAAGCAATAATTTTAAGGATTTCCCATGATGCACCAATGGCTGGTCACCCCAGGTTTTTCAAAACATATAGGCAGATTCAAAAGAGGTTCACTTGGAAAGGGCTCAAAAATGAGTTCCTTAAGTATATCAAGAAGTGCCCAACATGCCAGCAAAATAAACATGAGCATACCCATCCAGCTGGATTGTTGCAATCTATGAAAATTAGCCACATAGGATTCAAGAGATTCGTGTTGCTTCAACTACGCCAACTCTCGAAATCTCACTTCAGGATCCTTGGTGTAGAATCTCTCGATCAACTTGTTGGTGAATTCTTCATAGGTGTGAATGAGGTTATGGCCAAGAGTGACCAAACAGTGGTACCACCATTCGTGTGCAGCTCCTTCTAAGTGCAATGTAGCAAATTTTATTGCATCTTCTTCCGACATCAGTCTAAGAGAAAGATACTTGTCCAATTTCTGGACCCATGACCTGGCCAAACATTTGTCACTTCCATCAAAATGTGCCAACGTCACCTTGCCCAAGGCTTGTTGGTAGTCAGTTCTAGGAGTCATTTGAGGACGATTCTCATTTCTTCCACCATTTCTCCTACTCCTTTGATTCATGTATTGATCAAAGGTCCAAGCATCCCTCATATCAGGAGGTAGAGAAACATACTCCATATAAGCTTGCCTTGCATCATCTGCAAACGAAGTTGCAGCCTCCACTTGTGGTTGTTCTTCCCTTGGAGTGAAAGTAGGGAATAGTGGCCTAGAGGTAGATCCTCTAGTGGTTGCAGTATGCTGTCCAACAATCCTATCTCTTCCATTGACCTTCGGACTATTGTTACTATGATTTCCATTAACTCCACTCTTTTCTCCAGTTTGGTTGTTTTGGGGCTGACCAATATTTTGTGATGCTTGTTGATCCATTTTTTATAATAACCGTGACATCATGTCTATCATCCCATCAAATTTCTTTTCCATTCTAGCCTCCTTTTCCTCATAGGCTTGTCTAAGACTCTCAAACATATTTTCCACTGCTTTTTCAGCACCTTCAACTGTTTTTCTAGCACCCTCAACTATTTTACCAATATCTCTTAGAGCTTTTGAAAATGTCTCTGCCTCTGGAATTGGTGGAAACTAATGTTGAGTTCTGGCCTGACTTCTAGTGAATGGTCCGGTGTCTCTTTCGCTCATCTGACAACTGAATGCTAAATGTCACAGGATGGCAGGGTCTTCTGCTCTGATACCACTAAAATGTGCTAGTCAATTTTTTTCTTGAAATTATCACAACACAACCAACACTACGCCAATGGATTAGCATTAGCTTCAAAACGAGAATCAAGTGAAATGCACTCAACGCCAAGAATGTGCACACAAGATCCTTTGGAAGGCGAGGTGCTAACATATGGCAGAGGAAACTTAATTATAACTGAAGTAATTACAACTAAGAACAGAAAGAGGCGGTGAACCAGCCATGAACAATTTCCGCACTTCCACTTATTCAGTGGGGGGAAAATGAAATAAAAATAAACTAATTCATCCGCTGCGGCGGGCATCCACTCATGAGTGGGAATTCACCACTTTCCAGTGGGTGAGAAAGAGAGATACAATGTAATTTCCTCCACACTGGCGGTAAACCGTCCAGGGGTTATAATGTTTGCATTAGAAATCACAAGTAAATGCAGTAATAAAAATGTTTGGATTAGTACTACTAATTCACAACCTTACAATTAAAGAAATCTACAATTTACGAGTGTTACAATGATAGAATTAATGCAAATAAGAGAAGGATGAATCTTTCAAGTTTTAAACCTCTCAAAAACTGAAATTGAAGCCAAAACTGAACTTATTGAAATCTGATAATAAAAACTAGCATACTGAAAATATCAACCAGCAAATTGTAAATCAATCAAATGCTCACAACTTCATCAATATAACTCTAAATTGAATGAAATGAAATGCAAAGGCTCTTTGGAGGATAGGCGCCCAAGTTGCAACATTGAAACAGCTTCAAAACACCTTCAATTATTTGGCACGAACTTCAATGCCTCCCTAAAAGGTACGGCTTGGCTGAAAGGTACGATTTGCTTTGTAAAATCAAATACTTGGAATTAAATCCCAATCTTCTATGGGAAGGGTCGCCCTTGGTCCGCAATCACATAGCATTAATGCCTAGAACAAGATTCAATTTGATCAAAGAGCTGTGAACAAAAAACACTTTCAGCTATAGACAAACTAGCAACTCAAAACTGACAAAAACTCCAAAATTCTTCAACTATTAAGCTCAATCTGCTGATGCGGATGAGGCGACTAAAGTAGTGGTCATTCATCGCCAAAAACATTTTATTGTTTGGCCCCAAAGTAAAATTTTTATTGCACACTGGAGCATTTTTGAAAGTGAGTAAAGTCTTGTTAAATCAGTCAAAAAGTCAAAACTTGGGTGTGCACGTCTTGCATGAGGGGTCAAAACACAAAATTTTCAATTTTTGAGGATCTGGGTCTGCTAAGAACAGCGTAACCTACAAAACCCAGATCTCAGTTTTTCATCTCTAAAATTTAGGAAAATTGCTATTTTTAGAAATTTTCTCGAAATAGTAGCGATTTTAAGGTTTTTTGAGTTTCTAACGAAGCTTGAATCTTGTGAAATTTTCCTACAAAATAGAAAATTTCTAAAAATGAAAGTTAGTCGGCGAGTCCCAAGCTGATTTTTGATTAATCAAATATACTTCCATAATATCCCGGTGATGCGGTCGGAATCTCAAAATATCCGGTTTTCCCTCACGGGTCTAATGCTTTTCAAAATTTGGAGCTCCGAGGTCATCGATGGAGGTCATTCGACTGCCAGGCGTCAAAATCAACACTTAGGCGTTCAACAGAAGATGAAACGATGAACATGCACGAGGATCCAGGAAGAAGTTGAAAAATAATAAAATTTTCTAACACTGGTGACTTTGGGCGCCCCTGTTGAAGAAAGGCGCCCATCTTTTTAGGGCACCAAATGTCAGAATTAGGGTTTGTGCCTCCAGTCAATGTTGCTCAGTTCTCTGTCAGCTTCGCAACGAATTCAATGGCGTAGTCATCAGGCGATCCAGTCCTCCGGAATTCAAAGCTGAATAGGGAGGTTCCAAATAGATGTCAGAACCAGAATTTAAAAAGATCAAAAATTGACTAAGTGTTGAGATTTTGGGCGCCCCTGGTCAAGAAGGGCGCCCAGCTTTTTGAAGGCCCTGATTCAGCCGTTAGGGTTTGAGAATATGCTTGTTCTTTTCAGAGCTCAGCCAGCTTCGACGTGCCTGTCTCCGTCAGATCATCCGACTGCTCAATCTTCAGCAAATTCAGATCAAAGATGAACATACAGAACGAAGTCTTCAAACTCTGAAATTTGAAAATCAGTAAAATGGCTAAGTCTGGAGGAAGTGGGCGCCCCTGGTGAAGAAGCTGGGAAGTGCACTAGGGGTCCCAGCAGGATAAATTTGGGGGCGAGGTGTCCTAGCGAGGAATCTCTTCTGGTGATCCAGCTCTGAGGATCGATCTGCGGAAGCTAGAACAAAGATCGGAAGCAAAACACAAAAATGAAAAATAAACTAGAAGATGTTGACAAATTAAGGCCCACGATCCAAGATAGAGCAAACTGAAGAGGTTAAAATTCTCTTTGAAACATCTCTTCTAGAAGACCCCTTCTCATTCTTCGTCAGCTTCGCGACGAGCCCAGCCATCAGTCAATCCGACGCCTAGAACTCCAGATCTGACGAGATCATTTGAAAAAGAGCAAAGATGAAAATAAAAAATTCTAAGTCTGGAGGAAGTGGGCGCCCCTGGTGAAGAAGGGCGCCCAAACTTTTGAGCTCTAAGATGATGGAATTCACCAACGCAGTCTCCAAGATCACTTCATCAATTTCAAACAAGCTATCTAGTGAGCTTGTCAGCCAGTCAATCGGATCAGCGTAGCCCCCGGAATAGAGAATACATCAGAAGATCAAAGGGAAATGAAGAACTTGAAAATCACGAAAAATAAGCTATGCTGGCAAAGTTAGAGACTCGAGAAAAGTACCATGAATTGGAAGAAGATCCAAGATGAGTTTTAGCCAAAAGGCTCCTCGGAGCATCACCTTACTCGATTTGAGTCGGGCTCACAGGTAAGTGAACTACTTTCGGCTTCGCTGTCGGGTTAGTGTCAACGAAATGGAAATTAAGCGAAGTAAATATAAAATGAAAAGTTGAAAAAGTCAAATTTTTGACTAACACTGGTGAAAATAAACGCCCCTCTTGGAGAAAGGCGCCCAAAGTTTCATGCCTTAGAGAATTTTTGGAGATTTTCAAAATTTCAAGATTGCAAGAGAAGAAAGAGGCATCCAAGTTCAATGAAGCTGAGATTTAGGGTTTTGGAGATAAAAGCAAAAGAAAGCAAAAGCAAAAACAAAACCCTAAGTCTATTTAACACCTCTCTTTCATGTTATTTTTATTATTTTTGCAGGTAGCATTCAGAGGAGAAAGTTGGAGCAACAAGTTTGAAGATTTTTTATGATCCAAGAATTCATATTTGTTGGTTTTTCATTAGATTTTTCAGATCAGCAAGCATAAACGCTTGCTTTTTCAAGCTTTTTCATCCAGAAGATCGAGTTTTTTCAAAGAGAAGACCAAGGTTTTCCATTTTTCAATCATCACGGGTGCTTTTGCCTCGTCTTGTGGTACCAGAACTTCGGCATCAAGTTGCGAGGTGCTTTATTTTTTGCATGTCAAGGAAAACCTCGGTGCTTTCGTTCAACCATCACGGGTCCTTTCAATCAGTCTTCACAGAAGAAACCCATATCCGCAGCTTTTTCAAAGAAATTTCAAAACCTAGGGTTGGCTGCTTTTGGAATCTAGCGTGCGGTGTTTTTCATATCGATCAAGCCGGGTCCATTTCTAATTGTATTTTTAGCAGACAAAACCAGTGCCTGACTTTTGAGTAAAAATTGAAGAAATTAGGGTTTGCTGCTTTTTCAGTCAAAATTCAAGATTTTCAAAAACGGACGATCTGGGTTGTCTTGCATCGATATTCTAAACAAAACCCATATCTCAAAAAAAATTTCTCAAAATTTGTCCGTTTGAAGACGAAAAACCAGCATTCTAAAAATAGAAAGTTGCTCAAGACTTGTCTGAACATAGGCGAGTTTACAGTCATTCTTCAAGGTTTTCAATATGGAATACACTCCCCTCGAGTTTAAGAGCAAATCAGCCCTATGTCAGAACTTCATCATCTCAGCTGAAGAACAAAAGAAGGTGTGATATGAGAAAGGGGAAAGGTATCGGAAAAGAGTGTTGCAATAATCTTCTAATGGAAATCAAGAGAGGTGTCAGAAGCATAAAGTTGCAGAGCCGCCAAGTTATCAATTAGTGAGTCATCTTTTTGGGCAGCGATGTTTTGCAAGAATAGAACTCATAAAACAGTTGAAGAAGTGAAAGATTCTCTAAGGGTGAAGAGATCTTAAAGAATCAGAATATTGCCTTAGTTGGCATAGGTGCACCGAACCGGGACACAATTTCCAATTTTCTAGCGGATGAGATCGAGCTTTAAAGCAGCTTTCTTCTAGAAGCTTTCCCACTTTCTTTCTATTCTTGGAATGATCCTTATCCATTCTTTGAGGATAAAAAGAAGATAAGATGTAATAGTTGAAGGAACACGGCTTTTTTTCTGCTTTCTAGGGTTTTTAAGATGTTATGCTTCTTCCCTGGATTTAGTAATAAAAACTTGCTTTATTTGAGCAAAGCCCCTAGTTAATGAAACAAAAGAGGATTTTAGGGTTCTTGTCTATAAATAAAAGAACCTTTGCTCATTAGTTTCTTTAACCAATAACTGAAGTGATAACAAAACTGGCCGAGCCTATTTTGCCTTCTATTTGTTATTCAAGTGTCGTTCAATTGTGTTGTGGTAAGCAAATTGTTGAGCCTCTTTAGCCAACAAGGAGTTAGTGTGATTGCTGTTTCTATTGTGTAAGAGCAAGATTGCAAGCCTCTTTAGCTGCAATTTCTTGTTCCAGGCATGTTAGAAGTGAGCTTTGTTCTAGAAGTTTGAGTAATAAAATCATGAGCCTCCTTTGCCTTGATCCAAAATCTCAGATTTCCGTTATTTGTGTTATGCTTCTATGATCTCGATTTCAACTTGCATTGAAGTGTGTAGATGTTTGTTGAGAAAGAGTTTATCGAAGTATTTTGTCAGAAAATCTATCTTGTTCATTTCTAGTACTTCTCTTGCTGCTATTACTTGAAAGAAAGAGAAAGGAGAGGTTAGGAGCGTCTTCTGAATCTAAGTTAAAGTCGTGTAGTTGAAGTTCTTAAATCGAAATCGAACTGCCCGGCGTTTGTGTTTATAAACCTTATTGCTCTAAGCTGATCAAAAAGATAGAGCAGCAAAGTTTTAGTTTACTTTCTTGAATACCATCAGCAAGAGGGAGCTTCCCCTCCTAATTTGAAGAGCAGTTTATCTGTGCATAGCTGTCCGTTTCAAATACGCATTCCAGAGGTGCGAATTTAAACGCCAACACATTGGATGCCCAAAGCTGGAGTAAAACTTCTCTTTTATAGAAAAAGAGGTGACTCTTCAAATTCCAAGAGTGGGACGCCAAAAGCCTCATTTGAAATATTTTCAAATTCAAAAATTAATAAATTCTCCTCAAAGTGGCGTCCATCTCTTCAAGGCATAAAAACTTTATTAAATATTTAATTTCTCCTTAATGAAGGCGTCCCCCTTCCTGGCCACCTTTAAACACAACTTAAATTTAATGAACTAAGCCAAGAGGTCAAGTTTGAAATTAAAACATTAATGCCATGAAATATAATATTTCACCAAAAGAATGTTTTTGAAGCCAAAAAAACAATCCCAAGCAACTGCTCCAACTAAAAATGACTTACTGAAGTGCTCACAACTGACCACTGCCAAAAAATAGAATTTACTAAAAATAGTAAATTCCGAGAAATGCCATAAAATCTCAAAACAAGGAAACCCTAATTTTCACCTCAACAAGCCTACGGGCCTCCGGAATAGGCTGATGAGCAACTGAGTTGATCACTAATGAGAAGGGGACATTACAAGATGTCACCATTTATGGCACTATATGGATATGAGGCTCCTAGCTTTGTTGATCTTTTGTTTAGGGACAGCGGTGTACTCAGGGCCAAAGATTTATTATAGAAGAGTCAAGATATAATGAAATCTTTGAATTGCAATAGGCTCAAAATTAGCAAAAGATGTATGTTGATCAGCATCGTACAAAGCGCAGTTTTGAGGTGGGTGACATGGTCCATCTAAGATTGCAGCTTTATAGACAATCCACACTCAGGAAAAGTGGAGCATAAAAGCTTAAGCAATGATTCTATGGTTCTTTTAGAGTCTTCAAGGGGATTGGAGAAGTAGCTTATGAGCTAGAGTTGCCAACTAATTGTAGAGAACACAATGCTTTTCATGTGTCTCACCTCAAGAAGGCACTGGGGCACAATGTGGTTCCCTGCTTGGAGTTCCACCATTGGATGAGGGGATGTTGGTTTTGATTCCTGAGGCGATTATTGATGTTAGGGAGCGTACTCTACGGAAGAGGACAATAAAAGAATATCTAGTTAAGTGGAAGAACCTACCAATTGAGGATGCAACGTGGGAGAGTGGGCAGATTTTACAGCATCCAAAGTTGCAATTGCTTGGTGTCAAGCAATTTTGGCTAGGTAGAACTGTAATGTCCCCTTACTAAGTTGTGATGATGATTATTAGGATTAGCCTATTCCTCGGGTTCCCATAGGCTAATATGGTTGGATAGGGGACTCCTTAGCTCTTGGTGACGTGTTCGGGATTTCAAGAGTATCTTTCTAGTACTTTCTAGAGCAATTTCGGGCATTGGGTCTGATACTAATTTTAGTAAGTCACATCCTTGGCACCGGCATCATATTTTTATGTTGATTTGTCCTCGAGATGCTCAGTTGCGATGCTTAATATTGTTTTGGCAGGATCTTTTGGTTTTGGGGATTTAATTTAAAATAACGTTAAATTTTTAACTTACATCATTTTAATATCTTTTAAAGGTGACTTTTGGGAGACATAAGGAATGTTTAGAAAGGATCAAATATTTGGTTTTTTAAATAGGACACCCAAGAGGGAGACATTAGGAAATTATAAAAATTTAATAAAGTATTTTATTTCTCCAATATGGGGTGTTGGGTTTTGGGAGGCATACAAAAGCAATTTGGAAGCTCATTTTGAGTTTATGCTTGATACACTTTATGAGAAGACTTACAAGTTTTTCCAACAAGCTTTGTGAGGGTGAAAACCCTTGCAAGGATCATCCACATCAGTTGTGAAAGATCAACCCTGGTGGATTGTTTACATGCAACTCATTCCAGAATCATTTGGAGCTTCATGGTTCAGTTTGTATTGGAGAGCACTTTGGAGGAGGTCAAACAACAAATATAAGGCACAATTTTCATACTTTTAGCCATCCTCTTTGCTGGTACGAATTCACAAGCAGGTTGTACTATCCCAAGGAGGGCGTGTGGTTTGTGGAGCTGAGTGCCTAGTCTTTGGGCCCTTTTGGAGCTGTTTGGGGACACCTAAGGTGGAGCAACAGCTGGTTATGGTTTACAAAGTGGAGAAGGCATTAAAAATGGAGTTATGAGCATTTTGGGTACTTCCAGTTTGCTGCTACAACGTGGTTTCAGACCTGCACTTTAGTGTTTCTTGCCGGGTATGTTCAAAAATCAATATCTTCGTAATTCCCAATCATTCTACACTGCTGTTGTAATTTTCTGAGCAATAATCAGCCCATTATCTTGCAAAATAATTGTAACAGACTTGATTCTTAGTTCCAGTTGTGTTCATTTTGTTAAAATCACTGAAAATCAGAATATATGGCATTTCTATATTGTTGCAAACATTATCTTTGAGTTGTACATTTCATGTTATCATCAAAAAACTCCAAATCAATATTGCATCAAAAAACAAAAAAAACTAGGCTGCATATTACAGCAGATTTTGTAATGACTAAACAGCAATTTATGAGAGTCAAAATATTCAATTTGGACCCTTCATTTGCTGGTCGTACCATCTTTGTTCAGGTTGCACAGCCTGGAGGAAGGGCATGGGGTTCTTAGGGCAAAGCGCCTAGATTTTTGAGGGGAATTTTGACTCGTTTGGGGGCACTATGGTGCAAGGAACACTCAGAAATAAGATTGGAGTTGGAACAGCTAGGATTTGGTGGAGTTTGTTGCCATTTTGGAGCCATAGGTTGTTGTTTACAGTCCATTTCCAGACCATTTATACACAGCTGCAAATGGGTATGTTTGTATTGTCATATTGAGA
>VDFB02042802.1:0-24203 GCA_007258455.2 Sequoia sempervirens
CCTATCCAAAGTGATAGGATCCATGCAAGCTCTCAGAGCCCCTACAAAATGAGAATCCTCATGATACAAGCTCTTGAGTTCATTGAACCCAACAACTTCAATCTGCATTGTTAACAATTTTTTCCTCCTACATAAGGCATCTACAACTTTGCTAGATCTTCCACTCATGCTTCAAAACAAATGTACAAATTTGCAAAAATTCAATCCATTTCAAATGTCTTTGATTCAACATCCCTTGACTATTCAAAATATTGTAAAGCTTTGATGACCAAGAATAAAAAACTTTTGGCAATAAATATTGTCTCCATTTCTTCAAATCTTGAACTTTTTCATAGCATAAAAATCTTGATCATAAACAAAATACTTCTTCTTTGCATCATTCAAATTTTCACTAAAATAGGCAATGGGTTTACCTTCTTGACTCAAAACAACTCCAATGGTATTTCCACTAGCATTTTAATCTACCTGAAATACCTTGTTGAAATATGGAAGTGCCAAGATGGGTTTCTCTATAACTTTCTTCTTCAACATATCAAAAAAAACTTCTACTCCTATAGTCCACTTAAACTCTTTTCTATCTCCTCTCATTGTTTCAATTAGAGGTGCACAAATACTAATGAAACCTTTAATAAAATTTCTATAAAAACTAGCCAAACCATGAAAATATCTCACCTTAGTAGAACTCCTTCATGTAGGCCATTCAATGATAGATTTTACATTCTCTAGGTCCTTGTTAAGACCTTCTACTGAGACAAAAAATCCCAAGTATACCAACTCTCCTTTCACAAAACTACACTTCTTCAAATTGATCAACAACTTCTCCACTCTTAGCTTCTCAAAAAATATTTTGATATGCATCAAATGATCCTCCAATGTCTTGCTAAAAATTAAAATTTCATCCAAATAAACAATGAAAATTACCCAAAATATCTTTCATTACCTCATTCATGAGTTGCATGAAGGTGCTCAGTGCATTGGTTAGCCCAAAGCGCATGATTAACCACTTGTACAAGCCCTCTTTGGTCTTGAATATTTTCTTCCATTCATCACCTTCACTAATTCGAATCTGGTGATAACCACTCTTTAGATCTATCTTTGTGAAGTACTCAGCTCCACTCAAATAATCCATGATGTCATTCATCCTTGGCAAGGGAAATCTATACATTATGGTGACCTTATTGATGGCTCTGGAATTTGTACACATTCACCATTCCCCATCCTTCTTTGGTGCTAGTATTGCAGGTACTACAGATGGACTTAAACTCTCTCTAATCAATCCCTTTCACAACAACGCTTGCACTTGTCTGTTTAACTCTTCACTCTACACTGGAGCCATACAATGAGCTACCTTATTCAAAAAATTGGCTCCAAGAATCAGGTCCATCTAGTGGCTAATCTTCCTTACTAGAGGCAAACCTTTAGGTACATTATCAGAAACAATATATTGAAACTTATTTAATAAATTTGAAACCTCTATAGGTACCTCATTAGTATCTTCTTTATCAACTCTAGGGATCAATGCGAAAAAAATATGCTTGTGTCTCATACCTTCTAGGAACTTTATTCCATCAACCAAACAAATCCTTACATTACTACATACCTTTTCTTCTACCTTCTTCAATGGTTTCAACTTATTATGAACACCATTCTTTGTCAAGGAATAGTTGTTGGCATGTCCATCATGCACCACTCGCTAATCAACCTACCATGATGTGCCTAACAACATGTCACAAACATCCATAGGTATAATATCACACAAAACCTCATCTTGATAGTTACCAATATTAAAATTTACCAAAAATTTCTCATTGACCAAAGCCCTATGCTCCTTCTACAACCATGAAATTCAATATGGATTTTGATGCCTTCTCCTCTCCAACTGTAATTTAGTAACCATTTCCTCTAAAACAAGATTATCAGTGCTACCTCCATCAATTATAATATTATAAACTTTAACTTCACACTTACATCGAGTGTGAAATAGGTTATTTATTTGATTTGGTTCCTTCTCATTCAACAAGGCTCTTCTGACAATAAGGGCCTCTCCTCTTTCAGCATCTTTAGAATATGAAGACTCGACATCTTCATCTACATGTTTGAGGAATTGCATGTAGAAAATATCAATTAAATGCAAATAAAGATTAAACAGAGGAATGAAAAACATAAAAATAATAATAGTGAGAGACAATATTTAACGTGGTTCACCCAAACTCAGGCTACATCCACCAACAAAGAGTCCAATATTATTATCCAACAAATTGAAAAAATTATAAGCAGTAATCCTTGCAACTCAATACCACTGCAAATGCTACAATACGATATCAATGGAAACCCTACCCTTAGCCTTTTATCAAGACTTATGTTGGTTACAAAATGAGGGTTTTTATGTTACAAATTGAAAAATAATTCCTACCTTAAACATAACCCTATCTTGGGGTTAAAATTCCAAACCTACAAATAATTTGGGGAACCACATCAATAAAAATTTAACCTCCGATTCTAATTAGGCTCCATAAAACAATCTCTCACTTGGAGAATGATCATAACACTACTCACCTTGTAGCTCCCACTAGAAATAAGCACCATGGACCCTATTGTTCTGATTTTAAATTGTTTCTGCCTTGAAGAGACCAACCTAAGCTAGGAGCTCAGCCTTCTCCCTTGGCACTTCCTTTGTATACATATTTGTTGGATTGTCATCTATATGTATCTTTTCTAGCCTTAACTATCCATCATCCAACATTGATCGAATGAAGTGATACCTCAACTGTATGTGTTTGGTCTTTGAATGCAAGGCTGAATTCTTTGCAAGATGTATGGAACTCTTGTTTTCCATAAACAAATAACTGTTGGCCGATCATTTTCCCAATTCTTCCATAAAAGATTGCAGCCATATCATCTCCTTGCTTGCCTCTATTGCAGGTACATACTCTACCTTTGTGGTGGATAAAGCAACCACCTTTTGCAACCTAGAGATCCAACTCACTGTTGTACCACCTATAATAAAGACATAACCTATAGTACTCCACCTAGTATCAATATCCCCTGCCAAATATGAGTTGACATAAACTGCTAAATTAGTATTAGAGCCCCCAAAACATAAATTTTTATTGGATGTACCTCTCAAATACTTGAGAACCCATTTTACTACATTCCAATGCTCCAATACGGGATTACTCATATACCTACTTACGACTCCAACAACATGTGCAATATCTAGTCTCGTGTATACCATGGCATACATTAAAATTCCTACAACTAAAGCATATGGTTCCTTAGACATTTGTTCTTCCTCCTCTTGTGTGTTTGGATACATCTCCTTAGTCAATTTCAAATGACTAGGCAAAGGTGTGCTGACAGCTTTTGCATTCTCCATGTGGAATCTCTACAACACCTTTTCAACATAACTAGCCTGAGATAGAGTCAATTTTATGTTCTTCCTATCTCTGCAAATTCTCATACCAAGGATTTTTTTTGCTGCCCCCAAATCCTTCATAGCAAATGATTTTTCTAACTGTTGTTTTAACTCACTTATGTGATCCTTGTTAGACCCCACTACAAGCATACATCATCAAAATATAAACATAAAATAATGTAGCTGTCATTATCCAACCTCTTGAAATAAACACAATGGTCAGAATTACACCTGTTGTACAGCCTTCCTCATCCATAAAACTATCAAATTTCAAGTACCATTACTGAGGTGCTTGTTTCAAGCCATATAAACTCTTCTTCAATCTGCACACCAATTTCTCCTTACCTTAGACCTCAAATCCTTGGGGCTATTCCATATATATCTCCTCCTCCAAATCACCATGGAGAAAGGTAGTTTTCACATCTAACTATTCCAAATGTAAATCTTCAATAGCCACAATACTTAAAACAATACGAATAGAAGTCAACTACCTCTTGACCTCGTCTTGGGAACACTGCCCCCAAACCCTCATTAAATAATTTTGGGAGAAACCATGTCGATAAAAGTGGGGGAAATTTAACCTTCGAGTCTGATTAGGATCCATATAAAAACATGTGCAACTCTTTCATTTCCTTTATCTCTTCTATTCATTCTCCCTTGATGTCGATGACACTCGTAGGATCTATGTCCTTCTTCTCCACATTGAAAATAGGTTCCACAGAAGCCTCCTCTTCCTGGTGCTCGTCCAAATTCCCTCTTCCTCTTTTGTCTCCATTATTTTGATCTCGAGGATGGTAGGTATTATCTCCCTTCTGGTTTTGATTGCTGCTGGATCCTTCAATCTTCTTTTGATCTTTGCTTTGACCTCCATATGACTGTCCACTATCCTCTCCACCATGACCTCCACCCATTTTCTTGCTTTGAAACCTTTTGTTCATCTTTTCTTCTACCTTTAAAGCAAATTGATATGCATCTTGAATGGTAGACATCCTTACCAAACTCAAATCCTCTTGGATGTTTGGTTTCAACACATTAATGTAATGAACAACTTTCTCCTTGTTGGCCTTAGAATAGCATGTTTTGATCAATACTTGGTAGAATTCTTTTGTATACTCCTTAATAGATTTTCCAGCTTGTTTCAACCCTTGCATCCTCTTCAATAAATCTAGCTCATAGTCCATAAGAATGAATTGTCTCTTTAATTTTTCCACCATATGATCCCATCTAGTTATCTTCTCTTTACCTCTCTGATTTCTCTCCAACTAGATTTCTTTCCACCATATGCTAGTGTAGCATGGCCTTTCAACTTGGGCTTTGTAAATTTGACCCCTTTTGGATCTTCTATTTTCTCATACTCAAAATACTCTTCCATGTCATTAACTCAATCGATCAACTCCTCCGGATTCAGGTTTCCAAAAATAATTGAGACTTCTAACTTCGGTCTCTTTCCAATCTTGGAAATGGCCCTATGTAGACTGACTTCTCTAGGATCTATTACATCCTATGGGTGTAAAAAGTAGATCATGATGGGCTAAAAAAGTGGTGATAAGGATGGGTATTTGTAGGTATGTGGATGACTTTACTTATTTTTTTACCCAAAATTGATGAAATGAAAAGGGTTTTAAAGGATATTCTCAAATTTCCAAACAATATAAATTATGCTTTTACTTTAAATTTAATAAAATAATTGGTTATTCATTTTCGTTTAAATTCATTTAATTAAAGTCTTCATTGATGGGCTGATTGAAAACATCTATAGCTTTCAACATATCACATTTTTTAAATCCAAAATATGCATCACATTCTATGCTTCAATGGCTCATAGGATTAAAAAATAAAAAAATGAATTTCATGAAATTTTGATCAAGTTAAGGTGGTTAGACATACAAGTTTTTTACAATTTGTAATAAAATCATAATTAATTTTTTACTTTGAAAAAATTACAAAAAAATATGCATCACATTTGGACATGAGTCCTCTCTTATTTCTACAATATTATAAAAAATATTATCATTTTATTGTGGTTAGGTGGCCTCCATTGCACACCTACTTCTTTCTCGAATTAAGTACTACTATATCAAAATTTCCAAATTTACACTAAATAGATTTTAAAAATAAAAAATAAACTCCTAGTAGTTAAAAGTTACATTCAATTTTCTAGAGATTCTATTCTTACATATTTTTGAAATAATATAGGACAACTTATTCATTTTTTACGCCAAGTCACTTCTTAACTCTGATTTTTTTGAAATTTTTGCCACTTAAGGCCTATTTTTTCCGCTTTGATGATCCATCACATGTACTCTCATGCTTCTTCTTCGAATGGCTCTTCATTTTCAGCCTCATCTTCACTTTCATCTCTTCTTCTAACATGAACTCATCTATGTAGCTCCTCATGTAGTCGTTCAACTTATCTTTGGAGGGCTCTAAAACCCTCTTCTATTACCCCAACATTTCTCCCACCACGGTTTCTTCATGGAGACATCTTTTCTCACAAACCCACAACCACAAGTCCTGGTGTAAATTGCCTCACATTTGGGAATCTATCTACACACTCAAGAACTCCTACTTTGATGCTACTTGATTAGGGTAATCCCCTTACAAAATCAGACACACATAATTAAACAAGAGAGATAAACAAAAAATGCAGAAACAAGCACTTGCTTTCTATTATCTTGATGAAGTGAAATTACAATACTTAGAAATAAACCTACTATAGCCACATGGGCCTTCTCATTACAGAAATCTCTAAGCCAAAAACCACAATCTCCACACTACCAAAGCTCCCTTATGTAACCCTTGTTTTCCCTCTTTATCCAAGAAGTGTAACTACCTTAGAATATTCTAGAAGGTGTAACCCCATTTTGGCGCTAGAAATTCCACCGTCTATTTCCCACTCTAGAATTTATTTTATTTTATATTTATATATTTACAACTTCTCAGGGTCATAAATTTTGATCCAACCATCAGAATTTCAAGTTTAATATATCGTTGGAAATATTGTGAAGAGATCTAAAACCATCGTTCACCAAATCTAAAGGATCAAAGATTTTGAATCTTGTTCTAGGACTCCTAAGGGCCTCAATTTTTAGTTTTAAACTTCATTGGAGAAATTACTCAAGATGAAAATTTAATATCTTCCAAATGGTACAAGATTTTAAGATGATTCTTTCACCAAAAATCTTATTTTCCCATTTCACTCCTTGGGGTCAATTTTTGCGTCCATAAGAACTGAATAGGTCAACTTACTAAAAATAGCAAGTGACTATTTTTGGCTATTTCAAACTTCTAACTATCCCAAGGATTGCATGATTTTCCATGGGCCCCAAAAAAACTATTGAAACTACAAATAAAATGAAATACAATATTTTTGTGTGATGCAAGATTTCTCTTACACCACTAGATGCTCCTACATCAACTCTATTTTATTCCCACAATATTTTATCCAATATCCTCAAACCTAAGCCCTATACCATATACACTTAACGTTGTACCCTCAACCCTAAACACTATCCCTCAACCCTCAACCCTATATTTAAACCCTATACCCTGTGTACCCTCAACCCTATAATCTAAACCTTATACACTCAACCTTATACACTCAACCTTATATTCTAAACCCTCAACCCTAAATAGACACTTTATGCTCTCAAATATAAAACCAATAGCTTCAACCCTATACCCTCAACTCTATACCCTCAACCCTTAACCCTACACTCTCAAACCTCAACACTATACCTTATACCCTAGACCATAAACCCTAAACTTAAAACTTTTACCAAACATAATCAACCCTAAATCCTAAACCATGAATGGTATTACCATGCATGGAAAACTTAATAGGAAGATGAAAATTTTACCGAGATTTATGTTTGTTTAACAAATAAACCAAGGTACTTTGAGGAAGAAATGCATTAATGAAATTATGGATTGGGAAGAAGAGGAGAAATAAAAGAAAACATAGAGTGGAGTAATAAGGGATGGAGGGAGAGGTATACATGGAGGGATTGAGAGACCTACATAAAGATGATATAGAGAGGTGATGAACTATAGAGGGGAGGGAGAGAGAAGAACAAAGAGAAAGAGATGGCTAAGGATGGATGGAGAAGTAAACAAGGAGTGTCTTAGATACCTAGAGAGGGGAGAGGTAGAGAGGTGAGGGGGAGAGAGAATAAAATTATAGAGAAGTTCACAAAGAGGGAAAGAGGGGTAAGGAGGGAGGGAGAGAGGTGAAGAAGGAGGGAAATAACTAGAGATGGGAGAGATATAGAGGTGAGAGAGATAGAGGGGGTGAGAGAGAGGGTGGGAAGGAGAGATAGTGATTAAAAGAATGGAGAGAGATGGGTGAGAAACAATAAAAGAGGGAGAGAGAAGAAGAGAGAGGTAGGGAGGGAAGGATATAGATGGGGGTTAGGAGGGAAGGAAAGGTAGAGAGGGAGATAAGGTGGGAGAGACCTAGAGAGGGGAGAGAGAAGTGGGAGAGAGAAGAGAGGGAGAGATAAAGGGAAGTCCCAGTAGAGAGGGAGTGAAAGGTAAAACCTTGATTATCCATCATCAATCATAAACCCTAAACTCTAAGCCTTAATCAAAGTGGGGGAGAAAGAAAAAGAGAAAGAGAATTTTCTCTAGAATTCTAAATATGCATTTTCATTTGGCTAATGCCAAATTTGGCACTCGCCAAATGGTTTGTATTGGGAAATACCAACCCTTTGGGTTGCATTTTCCTTGGGCATCCAACCCAAAGGGCTAGATGACCAGTCATGCCAAAGATGTGTTTTTTTGAAAAGTTAAAGAAATTTCACATGTTTTTGGCCATGCTCTCCATCAAGTTTGCATGTGTTTCAATGCAGATTTATAAAAAGACCGCAATTGCATTAATATCTCTCTTAACTATCTAACCATTTTTTTTAATGTTTTGAATATGTTAAGGTTTTCATATTTAATTTATTTTGTTAGTGTGTCTATTCTTTATCAAAAAATAACATGTGGTATTTTGGGTATAGTTTTTTAGTCATTCATCAAATTTTGAAACGAATTACATTTTTAAAAACTAGGCTCCATTCTACATGCATTGGAAATAAAATAAAATTGATTTTCAATTAGTTTTCATCAACTAGCATAAACTGCATGGTGTTAGCTAATTTCTCATTGAAGTGATTTTTGAAGTTCTAAAAAAAGTTATCATTTTAAAGGGAGTGCACTAGATGCTATGTTATGTTTTTCCAAAAAAATAAGACCAATTTGTGTGCTCCCCCTTTTTGAAACTCTTAATCTTCACCATTTTCAAAAAAACATAGTAGTTTGGAAAGTAGATTCAAAGCAATAAAACTCTTGTTCTTGCTGCATCTTAAAATTCTGAGCATAACTATCTTCATTTTCTCATTGAATATTAGAATTTGTTGATTTAAAAACATTGGCATCTTAAGACCCCTTTTTGTGTCACAACTTGGTGCACTTACCTTATAAAAAAATGGTTTTGGGGAATAATGTGGAGGAAATAAATCCAATGTTAAAATGACAAAAAAATCTCCTTATGCTTGCTAGATGTATGAACATCATGAACAGTAAAAAGATCATCAATACTAATAGAACCAAAGAAGGAAAATGAATATAATTTACAATCATAATCAACCTCTCTAATAGAAATAATGTATATACTCTATAGATCCCTTATTGTACTTGAATTTGGTGTGAGCTCAATTATTTCCCTATCCCACTATGTGTGATTTGATAAAAGAAAAGGAGATTATTTGACAAGGAAAGAACATAAAGTACTTTAAATGTGCCTTCACCAATATAAATATTTCCTTTTATATAAGTTATCATGCATGTGTTATTACCCATAATAATTGGTGGGATTGAATAAATGGGTATGTGTGCAAGATCATGATGCAGCCAAAAAGTGGGCAATAAGGATGGGTATGTATTAACGTACTCTTTTTTTTTACTCCAAAATTGATGCAGTAAAAAGGTTTTAAAAACAAGATTCCTCAGATTTCCAAATTCAATATAAATTATGCTTTACTTTGAATTTAATAAGTAATTATTTATTCATTTTCTATTCAAATTACCAAAGTCCCTGATTGATAGGTTGATTGAAAAACATCTATAGCTTCTTAAACAAGATCACATTTTAAAACATAGCTACATTCTATGCTTTGCATACTATAGGATTAAAGAAAGAAAAAATGAATTTTATGAATTTTTGGACCAAGTTATGTCGACATATGAGTTTTTATATTTTTTAAAAGCAAATAAAAAAAATCATAATTAATTATTTAATTGGAAAAAAATTATTAAAAAATATGCATCAAATTGGGACATGAGTCTTCTACTTATATCTAAAATCTTATAAAAAAATATTATCATTTTATTATGGTTAGGGTGGTCAGACAGACACCTACTTCTTATTTTTTCCCTGAAATTTAACTACTACTACATTGAAATTTCAAATTTTCACCAAATAATTTTTTTTATTTTTATAAACCTAGTAGTTTAGAAACTACATTAAATTTTCTATAGATTTCATTCTTACATTTTGAAATAATATAGATAACTGGTCACCTTTACTGCCAAGTGCCTTAACTCTCGATTTTTCTAAATTTCTTGCCACTTATGGCTTGTTTTTCCATGATGATCCTTACACATACCCAAATAAATTTTTTTCTCTTGATGCAACCATGTGATGCAAATATCCAAAATCAAGAAGTCACTTCTATGTTGTATGATTTGTATAAGAAAAGAGTGTCATGCCCTTTTTCTTATTTGCATCTGATCATGATGGTGATGGTGAAGGAGATGAGGAAAATGTACCATTAGCCCTTGGTGTAGGTAATTTGATGTGGTTCTTTTTCAAGACGATGCCTTAATTCATCAATTTCCTATTTATAACATTGGTGTTCTTCATGCCCAAGTTTCTTGGAATAATTACACATGGGCCTCTCATTAGAATTTTTTCCTTTTGATGAGAAATATGTACCATATGGATCTTGTGACTTTAGTCCCATATTTAGATCCTTGTTTTGTTTCTTTTCCTTATCATTTGAAGTGTTTTTATCAATAGAAACAAGATCTTGTGGCTTTTAAAACTTTAGAGTACCCATTTGAATTAATTTTCCTTGAGAGAAACAATAAAATAAATAAGTAATGGCATAGTGAATTTCCTACCAAGAGCACTCTTTGTAGCATGAAAAGTAGAAACAAATAGTGAATAATGCGAAACGAGCTTTGAAAACATGCTAAAGGTCAATTGTTCATCATTATTTTATATTTCACATTGTTTGAGTTGTAACTATTAAATTTAATTTTTTTTTTAAATATTATATTATCTCAAAGTCACTTGGATTGAGACCAATGAGATATTCTCCAATTGATTTCCTTTCATCACATCTTTCTTTTTTATCATATTTTATAATGTATACAATACTTCATTAGGTGTTGTAGTAGATTCAACTTGAAAGAGAAGATCTAGAGAAATTGATATATATATATATATATATATATATATATATTGTTGGCACTGGTTGTCATTGATGTCAACACTTGGGGAGATTGTTAGATATGTTTGTGAGATTGTTGTTTGGCATCAAGGTTGCCATTGATGCTTGTGTCTACACTCAGTTTGGGCTGTCATTGGTGCTTACAGTTGTATGTTGTTGATAGTCTATGATGATATGTTCATGGTTGTATGGCATGTCTTTTATGTTGCTAATGTTCATGGTTGGATGCCATGCCTTGTTTGATGAAAAGTGAAGATGTATTGAGTATTGTTGTTGTTAGAAGAGATGATATCATGATGATATATTAAGATGAGGATTATAAGTAATGTTGATGTTGAAAAGATGTTGTTGATGGTATCTAGTATGTTGTATGCTCTCTCCTATTTTTCCTATGGAAGTATGTGTTGGTACAATGATGTTTTGGTGTTCACATGTTGATGAAAAGGTTTTTCTTTAGAAAGTTGTTTTGAAGACTGTTTGGGAGAATGCTACACATTCCTCCACCTTTGAAGATGTGATCTTGCAGTTATGTTTTATGGACATTGCACTCCTATCTTTTCAGGTCACCAACATGTATTGCTAAGGAGGCTTCTGGTAATTGTAGAAGGTTAAAAATTTTGTTGTTTACCAAGACTGGTCTTGAAAATGCTCCACATTTCTCTATATTGATGTTTCTGCTCCTACAACTTTATGGATGTACTCGCAGTGCTTGTGTAGTGTCTCAATTTAGTTTTCATATTTAATGATGTTTACCGCAAGTTGGTTGGTTAATGTTTTATCTCATGGTTGTGTATTTTGGGCTTCTCGGTTGAAGTGTTTTGGTTTTGTTTGATTTTTCATGGCTATTTTTAGAATGAAAATGTGAAAGAAGTATATGGAAGTCATGAAGGGTGTTCATGGAATGTCCCTTTGTGTTTTGCACTCCAATGGTTGATATCTTTGGTACTGCATATTGTTTTGAGTTGTTTTTTGGATAATTTGTGGATGTTTGGCTGGCATGGCTTGTTCTCTTGCTTACACTATAGTGGCATATATGCGTAGCATATTGTTGAAGGTTTAAGTTTATAGATAATGAGATTCACCCCCTCTCAATATTTGAGTGTGTTCAACACACACACACAATGTTCCATAGGCTTCATCATATTTATTATACGATATACTTTTTTTAGTAGCTAATTTTGGTTTAGGTTCCATTCCCATTGTGATCCTATATAATCCCATTTTCTTGAGTTGGATTTCAGTTTTATATTTCCACTCATAGTAATTATATGAATTAAAATTAGATCTATTTTGTATAAAGATCAAAAAAAAAATAACACTACCGCCCCCCTTGATATTTTTAGAATACTCCCCAATAAAAAAGTGATTTGGAACTTTATAATTCAATTTGTTTATAATTTCCCACAGTAAAATGTGATTTGGCACTTTATAAATACCATGAAAAATTACCCTAAATAAAAAAATAAATCAAATAGGACTCGAGGTAATATGATTAAATTAGAAGAGTTTGAAGTTGGAGTATAATTTTTAAAACTTCAATGGAGGAGGGGTCTAGAAAATCCCTATAGTTACATGTTAACATTAGCATATGTCACAAACAAATTTGGAAAATAATTTCCAAATTTATAATTCCACCAAATTTAGTGATGCACCAAATAAAATTAAATATAGCTAAATTTGGTGACAATTAAAATTTATTGCTAAATTGAGTTCTCTACCAAATTTTGTAGAGCCACTAAAAATGATGCTAAAAGGGGTGGGTGGCACCTTAAAAATTACATAGTACTACTACATAGTACCTTATGTAGAGGGGTACAGTCCTTTTCAACATTTTCTCTTTTTTAATTTTAAAAACTTTTCATAAAATTAGTAATAGTTGTTCTTGATATTTTTTTTAGATAAATATAAAAGAAATATGATTTTCAAAAAAATAATTGTGCAAGAATTTGTATGACTATATGACCATTTTTTTCTCTAATCTATAGCTATGATTTTCATGTTACAAAATTAATTATTTGACAATCAGTCTTAGGGTTTGTGAGGCTTTAATCATGATGGTAGAGTTCATTTGGGTCCAGGATACAAAACACAAAATATTTTGGTCAAAACCCCTGAGTTTGAGAAGGTGACTGTAGATTCAAGCCTTTGATACCATGTTGGATTCAAATATTTTAAACTCACATCCCAATAGATCTTGTAAAATAATGTTAGTCTTTCTATAAGAGATTTTAGTAGAGATTAACAAGTAATAATATTCATATAATATGTTTTATATTCCAAAATCATGCAATTACATGAGATCCCATTAATTATATGGAAAATGGGTGACCTATGAGAAGGTGGTTATAGGCTCTAACCACCTTGCATATGTATAGGACATATGTACTTGGTGTGTCATGTGCATATGGAAAGTGTAACTAAGGTGTCATGTACACATGATTTGGGTGTATCGAAAGGTGAATACACATGTCTCATCTATGTAATGCCTCGTATTTATAACCTAAGGAATGTTGCAAATGTGTATAAAAGTGATATATTTTTTTTCTTTTTATAGTAATAATATTAAGTTAATTAGTTGCATACATTCATTAAGTTACGTGACGTTACACTACTTGAGTTTCCATAGACGACTTTAGTATTTAGCATTGTACATAATTAATTAACATAAACTTAAGAAGTAAGCATTACACATCATTTGAAATTCCATTCAAGATAGTTTAAAGTACAAATATGATTCTTACATTGCATTTGATAAGATATTACAATACTCATTCATCTGATGAGATAGATCAATAATAGTTACAATTACATTTTACAAATGTTCACCTCATAAACAATTGAGGGATGTTACAATACAATATTTACAATAATGCAATAAAGAAAGTACACATATGTATCCAAGTACGAGCTCTCCATCCATGAAGCTCTCAATGCCATGATCATAAACTGGGGACCCAACGGAGTAAGGTGCACGTTCCACCCAACCATGTGGTACCCGTAGGTCCACCCCCCATGCTAGGAGATAGTAATATGGTTACCTAGACATAACCTATTCACCCTAGACACAAGTACATTACTAACTAATGGTTACATTGCTTCCAAAGTTAAGACAATCGAATATACTAAGTACATGTAGTGCCCTCCATTTGATTCGTCGTGTTGATGTCGAGGGTAAGGGTTGTTGGTAATGTCATGATGATGTGGTGATTTTATTATCTAATCTAATTTTGTTTTGTTATGTCTAATTTGAAGGTTATGAGATAAAACTAATAATATGTTTGGAATTGTTACTTGTTTTAACTGGAATTAAATAAAGAATTTGATTCAATAATAAACGTTAATTTAATTATCTTTGGGAGTTAGTTATTTAAAATGATCGGATTAGATGAAGAAAGGTAATTATTATTTAATGATTAAATTTGATTAATAAATTTAAAAATGAGAAAATATTAGAAAGAATTAAATTATTAAATATTTATCTATTTGAGAGTCAATTATAAATTAATGAATATGGGTAGTGGCTGGCATACAATCGTAACTGATGGAAGTGCAATGGTCTCCTAGTGGGAGTGTAAAAGATACATCAAAGAAACCATAATAAGTGAGGGAAGTCGAGCGGTTCTCCGATGGGAGTGGAAAAGACACTAAGAGATGAATTATAAACAAAGATTTCCAGATCATATGGGGGGAATTTTGGCAGCGTCTTCAACTTCAGCTATTGCGAGCATAGGAGTATCATAGCTCTTGGGGGATGATGAAAGGAGGAAGGGTCATTCTGGATTAAGGTGATTTGGCTTTCAATGCCTCATAGTATGGCATCCTAGAAGAAAACTACGGGGAAGCGTAGCTCACACAAGTAAGAGATTTTAAGATTTTAAGTTTAGCATTATCAATATTTCATGAATGGCCAATCTTTACTTTAATCGTTATGAGCTATTATCATACTTCTCTTATGGTTGTGCATTAAGTTAGAAAGTCTTAAGCATATTAAAGACTCCTAAAATTTTATCTCAGAATTCCTTATGCATGTATCAGTAATTTCGCTTGTATCCGTTCCCTTTGTGAAAAATGATTCTAACATTGTCAAAGAGTGTTTTTATCCATTTGATGCGTCTCCTACAACCATTGTATTCCATGATCTAATGTCTTGTCTCTCCTATCAATTACATTCTCGGAAGTTTCTAAGCCGTTGTTATCCTCCTCACTTTCCTCTGTTACTCCAGCAATAGTTAGATTTGGCTCCATCTTATCAAAAATTTCATTAAGTTTGTTTGTTAATAAGAGTTCATAAGGGAAACTACATTTAGTATTAGCTGCTTATAACTGAGATTGAATTCATCAAAATAGAAATTGTGATTGATGGGAAGGAATAAAATCTCGAATGATTAAATCTTTAATAACTATTTTGGAAGTTATCAAATCCCAAATGTTATCCGCAAGGCTGAAGGAAAATGGCTTCTCACGTTTTTGCAACTGTAACCATCTCAAACTTGATGGAAGCTTGGTTCGTGTGTCTTCTCTGATGCCGTCAATGAGTAGATTGTTCAAGTAAAGAAATTGAGGACCAATGAGCAGATTATTTAATTCTCTTGGTCTGCGCAATGTTTCAAGCCTTTGCCAATTACCTCCGTTCAGTCGAAGCTGAGAGAAATTGATGTTCTTGGATACAGTGTTTAGATGAGCTTCTTCACATAGTCTGGTAATCTAAATTTATATAACCTCCCTGATACCATTGGCAACCTATCACCGCTGCAACATTTATACTTAGGAGGGTGTACAAATTTAAATAATCTCCCTGAAACCGTTGGCGACCTTTCACAGCTGCATATTTTTTTAAATTAAATAACCCCTCTTGATTTCTTTGTCCACCTGTCTCTGCCGCGGCACCTGAACATAACAGGAAGTTTAATGATTTAGTATAATCTCTCTGAGTTCGTTGTCAACCGGTCTCAGCTGTCGCATTTGAGCATAATAGGAAGTTTAAAAGTTTATTTAATCTATCTCTTATTTCATTGGCAATCTGTCTCAGCTTCATTTGACCCAAATCTCCTCTTCTTGTTTGACTGCATGTTCTTTTCGATACAATTATTGCCCATACCAAATAACTGGTATCACTTTAGATAGAGACTATCCCTATTCCTCTTCCTTATCATGCGATATAGTATGTTGCTTTGTGTTAGAAATAAATGCATAAGTATCATCGAATTTTCTTTCTTTGCAGAGGGGAAATCTCTTTTATACGTGAACCTTGATATAAGATGGAATTGGGATCAAAGTGTCTCAATATCCATTCCATAAAATGGCACTTTAATATTTAAAAGGTATCCTATTATTTATAATATTTTTTTTATGATAAAGAGAGGGGATAATATTCCCATAACTTTAGAAAAGATTTTTGTTGAATTAAATTTTTAAGAGAAGGGCATAGATATTGTAATATTAGGGATTCTTGAAAAGATTTACCTTCTATTTTCCTCCTCAAGAAATTAAAATATATAAATATGTAGTAAAATGTATTTATGTGTGTACATTAATAAATTTAAGAGTTTAAGATGGTAAGTTTTTAATTGTAGTTTGAGTATTTAGAATATAGTTATCATTATCATTTTTAAGTATAACAAATGGTCTTAAGTGGTTTTCGCAATTACTTTAAAATATTGGAATTGAGTGATAAGTTAGTAAGATGGGGAATGTGGAAATAATGTTTTAAATGATATTTTTGTATATGAAGTGGTTATAAAATAGTAATGGAGTTAACTACTTAACTATTAAGTAGTTTTCAATGTTGATATGAGAGAAGGTAAAATTTAATTGTATAGAGCATGACTAGAGATTGATTAGGAGTTTTTCTTGAATTGGATGGATTTTTGGTGAAATGGGACTAAGTTATAATAAAAAGATAACTATATTTATTTATTAGGTTTACTTATCTATAATTCATTAATAAAAGTCCTTGATCTTATTAAATAAATGTAAGAATGGGGCTAAGACTAGATAATGGGGAACTAAGCCAATTATGTTCTATTAAGGGATGATTAGATTTTATGGGTGTTAATTGTATTTTGCTTCTTCTTTTAACCGTCTAGCCTTGACAACTTATGTGTATCGCTACTAAGGCGAGTTGACAAAAGGCATGAAGGTACGTACTTTTTGTACATTCATTTAGACGAATCTAAGTATGTTTATTTGTTAAAATGACAGAGGAATGTATTTCTTTAGTATTTCTTATATGTTTTATTTTTCATGTTTTAACCTTTATAGTAAAATCTCGCCATATTTTAATATCTTGTAGACTCTTTATGTAGTTGGTTACTTAGAATAAATATTGCTACCATTACTTGTAAATTATAGTGCAAAGGAATAAATTAGATTTATTAGGTTGTTAAGTTGAGAGTATAATGTGATGCGTTAATGAGTAAGTTAGTAAAGTGATTAGAGAGAGGGAGTTTTCTCATGTTAATTTTTGATAATCTAGATTAGTTTATTTTTAATTTGGTTAGTTTCAAGGGGAATAGTTAAATTAGAAATAATGAAGAGTAGAGTTTGTATGTTATGGATGCCTTGTTCTTTTGGGTGCTTGCTTTATGTAAGTAAAATTATATGATCTTTTAAATGTTGATCTCTCTTGTACTCCTTTAATTGTTGATGGTAAGTCTTTTATAGGGATAGTTAGATAGAACATCGGAGTTGGATTGATTTCTTTATTTGAGAGGAGTAATTTTCGTATTAGGTTTGTGCCTTTGGTTGATTGTTCTATTGTATTAGTTATTGATTAGGTTTGAGTTGTTATGAGTCAAATTGTATGATTGTTGAGTATTGTATGGTTGGGTAACCGAAGAGGAGAAATAGAGGTCTCCCTTGGATACCGGTCGAAAGTGTATTAAATTTAATTGTGATGATTTTGTGGGATGTTTCCACTCTCTACCTTATGTCTGTTGACTCGTTCCTTGGGGTCTTGTTACTGTTGTTAGTCCTTTGAAAGGGGAAATCTTCCAGAGGCAAGGGAGTACTTGTTTCTTATTGTTTCTTTGTTGATCTATTTTGCCAAGATTTTGATCTTAATGGCTGATTTTGATGGTTCCTCATTATTTTTCCTTTCGTTGAGGAGTTTTTCAATTGTTAAGTTTCTTGTTGGAACTATATTTTTTTTCTTTACTCTCGTTTGTGGAGAGTCGTTCTTTTGAACTTCCAAGTGGCAAGTGTATTGGTATCATTATTTTGAAAGGGTTGTAAGAGAATTGTTGAGACTCTGATGTTGTACTTATTAGCGAGATGGGTAATGCATCGCACGCTTTTATGTTGTAATTCTTTGTTCAAGTTATGATGGTACAACCCTTGATTGTTCTTGGTTTCTTGGTTTTAGTTTGATGTTGTTGGGTCTCTAGGGAGAGTGGCTCCTCATGGGGGCCGGCGCCCCGTTTAAGGGGAAGGGCTCAGGATAACCCACGAGTGAGTTAGTAAACAAGTGAAAACCTAATAATTAACTTAGGAGGGTTGGGTAGTAATATCATTACAAGATTAAAAAAAAAATGGATGCCTCGTCTTCATTAGTGCTTCCTTGATTGTGGAAGGCTAAGAACTGGTTGGCAAGATCATTGACCTGCGTCTTCACTGAGGTCTGACTCCTTATGAGTCATCCTATCGGCCGGCCTCAGGTTGGGAGGAAGGCATGGGACAATACATAGATGGGACCGGCCTCAGGTTAGGAGGACCTGAGGACAATACCATAGATGGGACGGCCTCAGGTTGGGAGGAAGAGCACCGAGACGGTATGTAGGACTATGCGATGACACTCTCTCCTAGTTTCCCATGTGTTTTACTTTATTGTGTTCCTCTAGAAGTAGGTTGTGGGAGTTGGTTTAGATTATTGATTTTTGGATTTATACTGATTTGTGATTATTGCCTTGATACATCTTTGGTGTACTTTGTGGTCTTGTATGATCTCATTGATATTTGACTTATGACGCTCTTTGATACTTTGTGATATGATGTTATTGTATTATTTAATTGCAATTTGGAATAGTATTATGTTTATTAATTCAGTTTGATTGGAATTATTTCATGATCATCCTTTGGTTACTTATTTATTGGTCATTGCTTTGATTTACGTGATGGGATTTGTGATCTTAATTTATTATGTTGACTCTTGGATGTTGTTGTAATTCTTGATTTTTATGATACTTTTGTATGTCGTGAGTCTTGTGATTCCGTGTTGGGATGTTCTTGGTTGAGGACTCTTATTGTCAGCTCCTAGCATGGGGGGTGGGTCTTCGGACTCACACGGTCGGGTGGAACGTGCTAAGCACCCCATTGGGTCCCCAGTCGAGGATCGAGAGGTGCGGATTGGTGCTGTTGCAGCAACTCCAGAGTTATATCCATCTTGGAGCCAATTTTCATCTGTTTATTTGTATCATGTTATCTTGTGTATGGTTTCCATTTATGATTGGAACCACTTTTGTATCATTGTACATCTTGAACATTGTATTGTAATGTAACGTTAAATCTTATATGGCTATTAGCAGTTGTTATTCAATGTGTTAAGTTATTCATGCATATGTTGTATTCATGTACTCAGATGGTTTCTTATCAATGATTATCATGTGTGTGTTACATTTGTTAATGTTTATTTTGTTATGGATTATATCTTTGGCTTTCATTCTTTATTGTCGTTATGTGGATCTAAGTCGCGTAATGACTCCTCGTGTACCCCAAGGGATGTATGTGTTAGTGAATCTGCTTTAATGAAATTCATGTCATGACTTATTACATGTATGTTATGTTAATTTTAAAAACGTACTGAAATCATTGTTTATTTGTCCTTTGGGTTTACGATGAGTTACAACATGAGGTGCTTCAAGGATAGGTTCATATCTTGGAGGCACTATGTGTGCTCACTATGTAACCTTGCGCTTAGACCCGTGAGTCTTGAGTTTCACTTTGCTTTTGTCATTGTTGTGAATTTCTTCTATTAGATGGTGTCGGGTTGATGGTGTAGGAAACTGATGGGAAAGGATAGGACCCTTGGTGTAGTGCGCAATGCACCGATATCCTTCCTGTCGGGGATGCTCTATGGACCCTTGAGTTTTAGTGTGATGTGTTCTTGGTGATGTGTTTTATGTGTGTGAATATGTCAAGTGTGTGTGGAATCTGCGATTTTGTTGTCCTTGAGTGATGAATTATGTTTTCTTGAATTTGTGAAGGTGTAAAATTTTACCCTTTTTATTGAAATTGATGTGAGTTTTGGTGTAGAATAATGGTTAAAGTGGAGTTCTTTGTGTGAAAATTATGAGTTTTAATGAAAATGTAAGGTTTTGTGGATAATTATTCTATGATTTTTAGCAGAATATAGTATCTTGAGGCTAAGATGCAATTTGAATTATTGGTACTAATGTGCAATTCTCTATGGTAGCTTTTGATTTACAGGAAGTGGGCTTCAGAAAGCATAGTGACGAAGGTAATGTAATTGTAATATGCAGGTATAGATACTTATAATGTCAAGTAGTAATTCATTTTGATATAGTAGATGAATTAGGTTTATGGTTAGTATCCTTATACAAATATTTCCTAACTAATTAGAAGAAAATTATTTACGAGTTACTAGAATTGTTTTGACTATTATGTGTGGTTTGGTGGGAGGGACAGTGTGGTATCACTCGCTTGCGAGTGCCCTACTATGCTGGGAGTTCCTCTCACGATGTATTTGTGATATATATCTATTGTGCACAATGTTTGTTTGCATGCAGGATTGCAGGAACTAAGTCTTGATTCCACCTACATTGTCAGGACAGGGCAAGCATTATATACACAATGGGATTATTAAAATAAGGCCCGACAAGAAAGTTTCTAACCCTAGTACATCACTAATAGTCCTTGTGTTTTGGAAAAGAGTGGTTTGGTTACAGCTTATCACACTTTTGTTTTGGTATCATTTCTTTATTTTTCCATGTGTTTAATTTTCATTGCTTGCTTGGTGACATTTAATTGATGATTTAACACGTTGATGTGTTTTTGATTATTAATACTACTGTTAGTTTATGGTGTTACCATGTTTGTGCATGGGCTCGACTTCCAGGAGTAAGTCGATGTCTATGGGGGGGAGGATGTAGTGCCCTTAGTTTCGATCGTCATTGATGTCAAGTAAGTCGTTGGTAATGTCATGATGATGTGGTGATTTTATTATCTAATCTAATTTGAAGGTTATCAGATAAACCTAATACTATGTTTGGAATTGTTTAATAAAAAATTAAGTATTAGGTTACTTGTTTTAACTGGAATTAAATAAAGAATTTAATTTAATAATAAATGTTAATTTAATTATCTTTGGGAGTTATTTAAAATGATCGGATTAGATGAAGAAAGGTAATTATTATTTAATGATTAAATTTGATTAATAAATTTAAAAATGAGAAGATATTAGAAAGAATTAAATTATTAAATATTTATCTATTTGAGAGTCAATTATAAATTAATGAATATGGGTAGTGGCTGGCATACAATCGTAACTGATGGAAGTGCAATGGTCTCCTAGTGGGAGTGTAAAAGATACCATCAAAGAAATCATAATAAGTGATGGAAGTCGAACGGTTCTCTGATGGGAGTGGAAAAGACACCATGAAATGAATTATCAACAAAGATTTCCAGATCATATGGGGGGAATTTTGGCAGCATCTTCAACTTCAGCGATTGCGAGCATAGGAGTATCGTAGCTCTTGGGGGATGATGAAAGGAGGAAGGGTCATTCTGGATTAAGGTGATTTGGCTTTCAATGCCTCATAGTATGGCATCCTAGAATAAATCTATGGGGGAAGCATAGCTCACACAAGTAAGAGATTTTAAGATTTTAGTTTAGCATTATCAATATTTCATGAATGGCAAATCTTTACTTTAATTGTTATGAGCTATTATCATACTTCTCTTATGGTTGTGCATTAAGTTAGAAAGTCTTAAGCATATTAAAGACTCCTAAAATTTTATCTCAGAATTCCTTGTGCATGTATCAGTAATTTCACTTGTATCCATTCCCTTTGTGAAAAATGATTCTAACATTGTCGAAGAGTGTGTCTTTATCCGTTTGATGCGTCTCCTGCAACCATTCTATTCCATGATCTAATGTCTTGTCTCTCCTATCAGTTACATTCTCAGAAGTTTCTTAAGCCGTTATTATCCTCCTCACTTTCCTCTGTTACTCCATCAATAGTTAGATTTGGCTCCATCTTATCGAAATTTTTCTTTAAGTAAGTTTGTTAATAAGAGTTCATAATGGAAACTACATTTAGTATTAGCTGCTTATAACTGAGATTGAATTCATCAAAATAGAAATTGTGATTGATGGGAAGGAGTAAAATCTTGAATGATTAAATCTTTAATAACTATTCTAGAAGTTATCAAATCCCAAATGTTATCCACAAGGCTGAAGGAAAATGGCTTCTCACGTTTTTTTTTTGCAACCGTAACCATCTCAAACTTGATGGAAGCTTGGTTAGGTATTGATATTTCTCGATGCGTCCATGGCCAGTTGTTCAAGTGAAGAGGAAATTGAGGACCAAATGGCTTGATTATTTAATTCTCTTGGTCTGCTTAATGTTTCAAAGCCTTTCAATTACCTCGGATTCGGTCCGGTGAGAGAAATTGATGTTATTGGATACGGTGTTTTAGATTAAAGCTCCTTATGATGCAATCCTAAATTTTATATAACTTCCACGATACCATTGGCGACCTATCACCGCTGCAGCATTTATACTTAGGAGGGTGTACAAATTTAAATAATCTCCCTGAAACCGTTGGCGACCTTTCACAGCTGCATATTTTTTTTAAATTAAATAACCCCTCTTGATTTCTTTGTCCACCTGTCTCTGCCGCGGCACCTGAACATAACAGGAAGTTTAATGTTTAGTATAATCTCTCTGAGTTCGTTGTCAACCGGTTTCAGCTGTCGCATTTGAGCATAATAGGAAGTTTAAAAGTTTATTTAATCTATCTCTTATTTCATTGGCAATCTGTCTCAGCTTCATTCGACCCAAATCTCCTCTTCTTGTTTGACTGCATGTTCTTTTCGATACAATTATTGCCCATACCAAATAACTGGTATCACTTTAGATAGAGACTATCCCTATTCCTCTTCCTTATCATGCGATATAGTATGTTGCTTTGTGTTAGAAATAAATACATAAGTATCATCGAATTTTCTTTCTTTGCAGAGGGAAAATCTCTTTTATACGTGAACCTTGATATAAGATGGAATTGGGATTAAAGTGTCTTAATATCCATTCCATAAAATGGCACTTTAATATTTAAGAGGTATCCTATTATTTATAATACTTTTTATGATAAAGAGAGGGGATAATATTCCCATAACTTTAGAAAAGTTTTTGTTGAATTAAATTTTTAAGAGAAGGGCATAGATATTGTAATATTAGGGATTCTTGAAAAGATTTACCTTCCTTTTTCCTCCTCAAGAAATTAAAATATATAAATATGTAGTAAAATGTATTTATGTGTGTACATTAATAAATTTAAGAGTTTAAGATGGTAAGTTTTTACTTGTAGTTTGAGTATTTAGAATATAGTTATCATTATCATTTTTTAAGTATAACAAATGGTCTTAAGTGGTTTTCGCAATTACTTTAAAATATTGGAATTGAATGATAAGTTAGTAAGATGGAGAATGTGGAAATAATTTTTTTTTAAATGATATTTTGCATATAAGTGGTTATAAAATAGTAATGAGTTAGCTATCAACTATTAAGTAGTTTTCAATTATGTTGATATATGAAGGTAGGAATTTAATTATATATAGGCATGACTAGAGAAGTTGATTAAGGTTTCTTAGTTGGATGTGGGATTTTTTGGTGAAATGGGACTAAGTTATAATAAAAAGATAACTATATTTATTTATTAGGTTATGTTATTTTGAGGAAGATTTACTTATCTATAATTCATTAATAAAAGGCCTTGATCTTATTAAATAAATATAAGAATGGGGCTAAGACTAGATAATTGGGAACTAAGCCAATTATGTTCTATTAAGGGATGATTAGATTTTATGGGTGTTAATTGTATTTTGCTTCTTCTTTTAACCATCTAACCTTGACAACTTATGTGTATCGCTACTAAGGCGAGTTGACAAAAGGCATGAAGGTACGTACTTTTTGTACATTCAATTAGACAAACCTAAGTATGTTTATTTGTTAAAATGATAGAGGAATGTATTTCTTTAGTATTTCTTATATGTTTTATTTTTTTCACGTTTTAACCTTTATAGTAAAATCTCGCCATATTTTAATATCTTG
>VDFB02042803.1:0-19477 GCA_007258455.2 Sequoia sempervirens
GTGGGATTTATAAGAACAATCGACTATGTATAATGGATCTCGAACATCGTTCCAGTGTCTGAGCCTGACAAAAGTGTTAGAGTGTGCACAAATTTTAGAGATCTTAATAAGGCATGTCCTAAGGATGACTTCCTTCTTCCAAGCATTGATACTATAGTAGATCTGATAGCTGGCCATTCCATGTATTCACTAATGGATAGTTTTTATGGTTATAACCAAATCAAGATTGCACCTGAAGACTAGGACAAAACAAATTTCACATGTCCATGGGGGACTTCCTCTTGGAACGTCATGCATTTTAGGCTAAAGAATGCCAGGGCTACTTACCAAAGAGCTATGACAACAATTTTTCATGACATGATGCACACATTCATGGAAGATTATGTAGATGACATATTGGAAAAATCATACACAAGTGAAGAACATCTTGAAGTGTTAACCAAAATATTTGAAAGGTTGGAAAAGTTCAAAGTTTTCCTCAACCCCAAGAAATGTGTTTTTGGAGTCACATCTGGAAAGATTTTGGGATACATAGTATCAAAAAAAGGAATTGAAGTAGATCCCCCCAAGGTGCAAGCAATCATAGAAATGCCTCCACCAAAGAATATCAGTCAGTTGAGGTCATTACAAGGATGACTTCAATCTATACGAAGATTCATTGCACAACTAGCAGATAAAATCCTACCTTTCACACATCTATTGCATAAGATTGTTCCTTTCAAATGGGATGATAAGTGTGAATTGGCCTTTCAACAGATCAAGAAGTACTTGATGAACCCACCAATTCTAGTACCACCAAATCTAGACAAACCTCTAATCTTATATATTGCTGCAACAGAGACATCTTTAGGGGCATTATTAGCACAAGAGGACTCTACAAGAAAAGAACATCCAATTTATTACATAAGCCGAACACTTATAGGTCATGAACTCAACTACACTTTTATCGAAAAGGCTTGCCTTGCAGTAGTCTTTGCATCACAGAAGTTTTGACACTACATGTTAACTTATATAATTAATCTTGTTGCAAATATTGATCCACTCAAGTATTTGTTAAGCAAAGCTAGATTGACAGGATGACTAGCAAAATGGGTTATGATCTTAAGCGAGTTTGGCATTCATTATGTTGATCGAAAAGAAATCAAAGGGAAAGTTATCACTGATCAACTAGCTGAAGCACCACTACAAGCAGAGCATCCCATGCACATTGACTTTCCAGATGTTGGTGTCTTCACTGCAGAATCAAAGCAACCTTGGTTTTTATACTTTGATGGTTCTTTCACTCAACACAGATCTGGGGCAGGCATACTCTTTGTCACCCCTCAAGGAAATACCATTCCTTGGTCATATAAACTAATGTTTCCATGCACTAATAACATAGTCGAATATGAAGCTTTAATCACTGGACTCAAGATAGCATTGGAATGGAGGATTACAGAACTACAAGTTTATGGTGACTCACAGTTAGTCATAAATCAGATCAATGATTATTATCAAACCAAAGATGACAAACTATTTCCATATAAGAAGATGGTTGATGATTTCAAGAAGTACTTCATAGATATCAATTTCATAAAGATTCCAAAACTTGATAACAAAGCAGCTGACGCCATGGCCATGATCGCATCATTGCTACAACTCCCAGAAACTTAGGCTCGCTATGAATTTCTGGTGGAACAATCATTTGTACCTACCTATGACACACCTGAAAGCCAAATCATTTGCCACTTAGTAGGATTTGATTCACCTTGGTATGGAAATATTTATTCCTACCTAAAAGATGACATCTTACCAATTGACTTATCCCATAACCAAAAGTGCAACTTTATCCGCCAATCCTCTCACTATACCCTTATCGCTGACACTCTCTATCAGTACAGTCTTGATGGTACTTTACTTCGATGTCTTGAATGTAACAAATCGATAGGCTTTACAAAGAGTTCATGTGGTGGCATTTGTGGTACTCATTCAAGTGGGTGACCTTATCGAAATTGATTAGAATGGGTTACTACTGGCCAACTATGGAAAGGGAATTATTCACTTTTTTAAAGAAGTGCTCTAAATGTCAAATACATGGAAATCTCATCCATGCACTAGCACAGGAACTACAACCGTTTATGTCGACCTAGCCATTCTCTCAATGGGGGTTAGATCTAGTTGGCAAGATTCATCCTTCATCATCGAATAGACACAAATTCATCATCACAGCGACAAAGTATTTTACCAAATGGATTGAGGCAATACCTCTCACTAAGGTCACCGGAAAAAAAATCTCATCGTTCATACTCAACTATCTCATTTGTCGGTATGGCATTCCCAACTCCATCATCACAGATAATGGACGACCATTCAAGAATCAGGATGTTGATGAACTTTGTGAGCGATTTCATATCCAACACAGATATTCAACACCTTATATCCACAAGGGAATGGCCAAGCAGAGGCCTCGAACAAAACAATACTAAAAACATTGAAAAATACTTTGAATGATGCAGGGAAAGATTGGCACGTTCAACTTAATCCCGCATTATGGGCTTACAGAACCAGCATCCGAACGCCAATAGGAGCAACACCATTTTCTCTTGTCTATGGAGCAGAAGCCATTTTTCTGCTAGAGATTGAGATTCCAACATTAAGGGTATCCTTAAAGTGTCTCACAATAGATGATGAATATAGAGTTTCTCAACTGCAAGAGCTAGAACTCCTTGATGAGCAGAGACAACGAGCAGCTGATCATTTGAAAGCATATCAATAGATGATGTCCCATAGCTATAATCATAGAGTCAAGCCACATTCCTTTTAGGTTGGTGATCTTGTTATGAAGGAGAACCCACACAATCAACAAGAAAGAGAGAAGAAAGGTAAGTTTGAACCAAATTGGCTGGTTCCTTACGTGGTCATCGCTGTATACGGTTTAGGAGCATACAAGCTGTCAACACCAGAAGGGGACTTGTTTGATGAACCTATCAACTACATGTATCTGAAAAAGTATTATGTCTGAAGCAATCATCCTCATCAGAAAAAGTCCTGAAAAAATCACAAAAATAGCAAAAAAAGTCCTAAAGAAATCACAAAAACAGTAGAAAAAGTCCTAAGAAATACAAAAACATCAGAAAATGTCCAAATAAATAAATAAATAAATACATAAATAAATAATTGTAAAAGGGTGAAAACTTGGCAACATGCGGTCTATTGACAAGCAAAATACAAAAACATCAAAAATAAATTAGAAAAATGCAATAAAAACAAATAGTAAAAATCTGGCAAACATACGCTATTTGTAGCTCTCCATCTATTAGTTCATGTTTTGCACTTAACTTCTTAGCCTTCATTTTCAGGCATCTTTCCATCATCTTAGGGTCATACCAACACAATATTGTCATCATTTTCCTAAAGCGATAACGTCTTACCATGGCTTGATCATTGTACATATCTATTTCAGCAAGTTGTGTCCATACTGGGGGCAAATATTGACATATTGGGGACAATCAACTTTCAGAGTTTACTGATATAGCTAGAAAATGACATAGAATCCACCTAGGAAAACAACAATCAAATCCTATGGACAACTATCCAATCATCAATCCATAACACAATAGTTTTTAGCTAAATACCATATCAGGACTCATATCTAGATGACCTAAAATTTGAATAATGATTGGAATAACAGTATTACATTTTGAACAATGGTTGTTTTATTTTTCAATATTATCCCTCTGGAGCACACTCAATGATGTACTACACTAGAGTGGCGAGGAAAGATGATGATTTTTCTGTCTGCTGTCAGGAGGTTAACTATCGATTTGGTGTAAATATGTCACGAGATATGATTTCCAAACATATCATTGATGACAATTCCACATTTGCATCAAAAAGTGGTTAGTCTTTTTCTATTTATGCAAGAAATGCTCAGGTCATCCCAGTTCAATTATACCTCGATGCTTGTGTTCACTTGCTATATCAAAAATCATGAAAGTTGTACTCAGGTCATCATTGGTGCTAATTTCCCCTCTGATGCTTGTACATAATTCCAACATTTTTAAAATGCTCTATGATGATTCAAGAAGGCTAAATGAAAGGCTCAACAAGTAGTTGGTTTCATTTAGTTGCATTTCATTTAGATCAATATATATATCTGCATACTAGATTTGCATCAGAGTTTGAAAGGTTGAACAAAAACATCAACAACTGTCATGTCTCTTTGGACTATTTGTGGAGGACATTCAAACATTTTTTTCATCATCATATTTCATCCTCATTTCATCTAGGTCTTCTCCATATCCTTTAGTTCATCATTTACCATTCCAGGTACTTTATCATTTAGTTATCCATCATTATGCATCTGGCATTTTTTATTTTTTTTTCATATCACATAGTTTCGTTGCATGCCATGGATCATTCTCATATCATTCATTTGCATATCATTTTGATCCTTTCATTTATCATTCATTTCACATCATTTCTATTTTCTTCTTACTTATTATTAACTTTTATCATTTCACTTCATTTTGAAATTTCATTTCGTTTGACTATCATTTCCTCATTACATTTCATTACATTGTCATTTAATTTCATATCATTTCATTACATATCATTTCACTATCATTACATTACATTTCATTTCACTATCATTACAATATCATTTCATTACAATATCATTGCATTACATTTCATTACACTGTCATTTCATTTCATATCATTTCATTACATATCATTTCACTATCATTACATTACATTTCATTTCACTATCATTACAATATCATTTCATTACAATATCATTGCATTAGAATTTCATTTCATATCATTTCATTACAATATCATTTCATTACATTATCATTTCATTACATCTCAATACATTATCATTTTATCATTTCATATCATTTCAGTTCATCTTTTCATTATCATTATCATCTTTATCATATCCTTATCATTTATCATTTCCCATTTCATAACATTTCATTATCCTTTTTTATCATCATTTCATATATCATTATTATCATCATGTCATTACATTTCATTCCAATCATAAATTTCATTTCATTATTTGCACTCATCTATCATTTTCATATCATTTATTTATCCTACCATGAATTTATCATTATCATATCATTTTCCATAACCGAATCCACATAAACATACACATCCATTTTATATCACATCATCATTATTTATTGCATTAGAAAAATGAAAAAAACACAAATTACATACATACATTACATTACAAGTATTTCAAAAATCCCATTGCATATTTTCATTAATCACAACAAAGGTCATCCACCTACATGACATTATTAGTACGCATCATAAAATCATCATCATAAACATGTCATAAAATATCATCATGAGCATATCATAACTCATCCTGCATATCATGATCAGTCATCAAATGATTTCCATACCTATCAAAAATCCATATCACATCATGAAGAAATAAATTCACTTCCCTATCATCATCACATCAAGGCAACACATCATCAAAACTCATCGTCGCTGCATATCATCGCTCATAAAAAAAAATACAAATGTCCAAATGTCCAATGAAACTCAATAGTATAGAAAGATACATGAGATATGATCAAACACAATACACAATCAGATACATCAATAATCCTGTCTCAATGGCTCAAGGCTGGCTGGTGGACCCCCTGATGGAGTTGGTCTCGAGGATGATGGCCTGCCACTCGTCCCTACATCAGGATCCCGTCGAGGCCTGGTAACCCCTGTGCTCTTTATAGCTATCCATGATTTTCTCCTGGTCCTATTGTGGGACCATGGGAAAGGCTCTCTATGCTTAGGAGGACACAACTCCTCATATCGAACTCAGTAGTACTTAGCCTCTCTAGCCATCTCAAAGCTCTCTACAATGGCCTCTCGCAAAGACGCATTCTCCACAATGCCTATGAGCCTCTGGGCAACACTCTCTGCCTCTACTTCCCTTCATTTGAATGAATCCCTCTCTACAATCAATTGGGCTACTTGTGGGTCTGGGGTTGAAGGAGGTACCTGTACCTGTACCTGTGCCTGTGATTGTGCCTGTGACTGTTCCAACTGAGTCTGTACTATGCTACCAAACCCTGAGCTTGAGCCAACTGGCTCTACAACTACACCTACTGTCCCTACAGTGTCTGTACTTGGGCCTGCAGAGTATCTATTTGTCCCTGTTGTGATGTGGATGCAACCCTGATCACTATCCTCCATCCAATACTAGTCCTAGGCCTCCGCATAATCCGAACACTATAAGAAAAGTCTGATCTCGGTCTCACTGGCCTTTGCTCCCCACCTCTACCCTCTCTGTCATCTTCATCACTATCCTCTGAGCTCACCTCCTCTCCACTCTCCTCATCCTCTCTGCCAACAGCTGCCTGTTCCCCACCTACCACATCCTCCTATCTCCCAACCCCTAGCTAAGGTACCACCAAAATGGGTGTTGGCTCATCTGGACATGTATATTGGGGAAATGAGTGGGTGTGATAATAAACTGAGTACTCTAACATACCAGCATCAACAATATCTGGTCTGGGATCCCATACCTTGGGCTGCAATGCCATATACTCTATATACACGACCTAGTAAGCAATGCAAGGACCCCATCCAGGCTCATCCTCGCACCGTCCATAGTGCGCAACACCCTATGGAATACCCTGTGTAAGACCAAACTGTCTCTATACTCGTAGGTCCAAAAATCTCTCGATGATGAATGGTGTGCAACCTATCAAAAATTGAGGTATCCCTACAAATGACATCTCTAGGTGATCTATATCCCAAACATCACAATCAATATACGACCTCCATATCACCATATCCATGTCATCCAAAGTCTGTCTCCAATACTCCACCTTGCCCAGCTTGGGCTAGAGAAGTGCAAATGAATAAGCATATGCATATGGCCTGCCTAGCTGCCTATCCCTGACATAGCGGTTTGGTAACAACAATATGCTCCCAAGCCCAGATCTGGAGTAGAATAACCCCATAGGACAAAATCGATGATCCTCTGTAAACAACCTGGTGTAAGTCATGATATAAGTGGGCTAGCATGCAGCTCCCCTAGGCATATCTCCATGGCTGACCCAACATCTACTCGATAATCCTCCCCCATCCAACTAATAGCCCCTTTGATCGGTGATCCAGATAAAGGAAGCCTCCAATGAAAACACCCAGCACTGCAGGTAAGGCTGGATAACCTCTGAAGTCTGCCCACGACACCCAGTACCCTACTATATGTGCATCGCCATACACCCTCCTCAATACATCTATGCCACCCAACTCCTTGTGATCATAGAACACAAGGGACCTACTACCAGGATCCCCAAAATCCTATACACATCCTCTAGGGTCACCGTCAACTCACCAGTCGGCAAATGAAATGTGTTATGCTGAGAGTGCCACCTCTCTGCTAATGCAGTCAACAGTCCCCTATTGACCTGAATAGGAGGCATCTCCAACAAAGATCCCAACCCACAACTCACTATAAACTACACATCAGCAGGAGTCAAATCCTGAATCCTATCCCAACCCGTCAGGAAGCTCTCTCTAATCTAGAGGTTTTTGAAAACCTCCTATTTTTGGTCATCACAAGGACAATCAATCAGACTCATATCAAACTCACATCAACACAATCTATCTACCTCAATCAGATTCATATCAAAGGACCCATATCAGTCAAATGACACATATCAGACTCATATCAAAAGGAAATCATATCAGACTGGATCAATACAAAATCTATTTATCTTGCATATCAAATCAATCTACTCTATTACTATTTGTTTTCTATCACAGGAAGAAATTTATCAACAAGAACAATCATCCTCCTATTTGTAATTCAATCATGAATGCAAATATGTTTTCATTCAAATCAATCTACTATTTGTTTTCTATCGCAGAAAGAAAATTTATTGGAATTCATATCAATCATCTACTCTTTGTTTTTCATTCTTTTGGAAACAAAGTTATCAGCTATCTACTCTTTGTTTTCTATTTTTTTTGGGAAGCAACGTTATCAATTTATCAAACATGATGACATGACAATTTTACTATCTATTGACAAAGGAAGCAATAATTCATCATCATTTTCATCAAAACAACATTTTGTCTACATTTCCTAAATGCACTAAAACCCTAAAGTGCTAATCTTCAACCTAAATGTGCTAATGTACCCCATTCAACCCTAGCCTCCTATAAGCACTACTTTATTTATCGAATGCACTACACTGCTAAAATCCTATAAGCACTATTTTATCACCTATAAGCGCTAAAAAAAACTTTGAATGCGCTAAACTATTTCCTCAAAGCGCTAAAATGACACGTTTAAACCTAAAAATGCGCTAAAATCCATCAAAAATTGACTGAAAACTAAAAATTTTAACATCAGAAGGTTCGAATTGACTCACCGGTGGTCCATACGCTACTGGTCACTGATATCGGTGGACCGCTCGAATCTATGTCGGCGGTATAGGATCTCCATCGCACCACGTCGCTATCAGAGCAAAAGGTTCCTCACAAGTCAAAAAGTGCAAAATGACTTTTCTTTTTTACCCTTTTACCTTTTAAGGGTCAAACCAAGTGGGTTTTGGTGACATTTTTTTTTTAATTGGGGCATTTTCTTTTCATCATTTATTGGGAGCTAAATCATTGCGTCCCTTTCATCATCCGACTTTTATCATCACCATTTTCTCATCATCAGTGATTTACCTCCCGAGGGGGCATCATCAATATCAGAAACATATTAGAGTTAGATCAGGGGCATATCAGTTAAATTTTTCAATCAGGGGCAAAATCAAACACAACAAATTTCGAAAGTAAAAATATTTTCTTTGAAGCAATGCGTTTCACACATCACTTCAAAGAGGGGCAAAATGTAAATGCATAAAATTGGTCATGTTTGATTAATCTTGACATCTAATTAAATCTTTATTATTTAATTAATTTCTCTAAAGTCCTCTACATATGATTAAATTTAATTAATTTAATTATATTGTTCATTCAATTTATTCTTCTGTCATGATTAAATAAATCAATTTTTATTTAATTATTTCACATTCATATGTCCACTTGATTAATGAAATAAATACACTTCATTTATTTTAATTAATTATCGCTTTTTGAATTTAATTAAGTTGTTTTGATTTAATTAAATTTAAATATTTCTTTTAAAATTCTTCTTCTAATTAATTAAATATTTTATTTAATTAATTCCATTTACATTTCATTTCTTACAAATTTTAATTAAATATCTTTATTTAATTAAATATCTTCCATATCTTTTCAAAATCATAATTAAATATTTTATTTAATTATGAAATCCTCCATTATTCTTCAAATCTAAGGTAAATATTCTATTTTAAGAAAAATCTCCATGTCACCCATAAATGAATAATTGAATTTAATAATTCATTATTTATCTTCTTCAAAATATTTCTAGAATCTTACAAAAAGATGATTTTTACAATTCATCTTTATCATCTCATCTTATCTCTTTTTCGAAAAAAAAGGAAACAAAGCTTGTTTTCTGTTTTCTTCTATTTTTCTCTCTAGTCTTATTCATCTTCAACCATTCGATCTGCCTGGAATTTTCATAGTTTTCGATCACATTAGCCAATCATAATCTTTCTAAAACTCTATAAATATCACTTCCAATCCAAGCATTGAGGCTAATTAGAGATTAATTGCATTTTTAGCTTTATAGCATTTTAACATCTTAGCATTATCATTATCAGCTTTAGTATTTATAGCATTATCATAATCTTTCATTTTATCAATCATCTTCATCATTAGAATAATCATGTTTTAGCATAGTATTTACATGCCTTCATATTTAATCTCGTTCTCTAGGAAGACCGTTTGTTGAGCCTAGCCCCAAATCTAAGAGCCAGCTAGAATCAACAAAACACTGGAGATAGAGGACGATATGATGACATCAAAGATAGAAGAAAGTGTTTGCATTTATTTTTCATTTAAATTATATTTTTAATATAATGTTCTATTGGTGTGTTTGATTTATTTCTTTTAATTTATGCATTTATCACACTCAAAATTGACCACACATAGGTTATTCATGGAATCGAATGTGTGTTTGGTAAAATGCTTTGTTTATGCATGTTTTTATTGTTTTCCATTATTCTTGATTATTTAGCTTGGGTTTAGTTTAAATTACGCTTTGAAATCTGTGAATTTTCCCTGTGTTACAGATGGGAGTATTGAAAGGCGTAAGGTAAGATTAGTTGCTAAAGGCTTCACACAAAAGTATGGGATTTATTATGAAGAGACATTTGCAGTAGTTGCAAGACAAGAGACCATTAGAATGTTGATTTCATTAGTAGCTCAAAATAATTGGAGCATACATCATATGGATGTGAAAAGTTCCTTCTTGAATGAGTACTTAGAAGAGGAAGTGTATGTGGAAAAACCACAAGTATTTGAAGTACAAGGAAAAGAAGATCAAGTCTACAAGTTGAAGAAGGATTTGTATGGCCTCAAGCAAGCACCACGAGAATGTTATGCTAGGATTGATGGATATTTTCAAGAGAATGGCTTTTAAAGAAGAGTGAACCTACCCTTTACTACAAACAAGAAGGTAATGATATTCTTATTATAAGATTGTATGTTGATGATTTCTTGTATATGGGTAGCAGTTCTAAGATGAAAGATGAGTTCAAAATTTCTATGATGAAAGATCTTGGCCTTATGAAATATTTTTCTAGGAATGGAGGTTTATCAATGTAAGAATGAAATTTTCATTTGCCAAACCAAATATGCAAAAGATATGTTGAAGAGGTTTGACATTTTTGATTGTAAACCTCTCTCCACTCTGATTACTCATGAAGTTGTGTTGTGTAGAGATGATGGTGTTGATATAGTTGATGTGACAACTTATAGGAGTATTGCTGGGAGTTTGATGTTTTTAACTCACACAAGACTTGATATTTCTCATTCAGATTCACTTGTTTCAAGGTACATGACAAATCCATAAAAAATACACATGAAGGAAACCAAGAGAATTTTGAGGTATGTGAAAGACACCCTAAATTATGGTATTCATGACTACTCTTCTAAAAGGTTCAATCTTGTTGGTTTTAGCGATTCATGAGATTGGGGAGGTAGTATGGATGATCATAAGTCTACATTTGGAAATTGTTTCTCTTTTGGTTCTGGTTTGATTAAATGGATTTCAATAAAACAAAATATGGTTTCCCTCTCTTCCACAGAAGTAGAGTATGTTGAAATTACCTCAACAAGTACATAAGCTATTTGGGTTAGAAAAGTTTTAGAATAAATTGGAGAGAAGCGGATTTAGCCTACAGTGATTTTTTGTGACAATATGAGTGCCATCAAGCTAGCAAAGAATCCAGTTCATCACAATAGGATGAAGCATTTTGATCTAAAATATCATTTTATTTGTGATTTGATATAGAAGAAGGAAGCTTAGAATTGAAATACATTAGCACAAGAGAATAGTTAGCAAATATCTTCACCAAAGCACTTGCAAAAGATCAGTTTTTGACAATCAGAAATCAGATTGTGAGCCCTCTTAGCATCAAGGGGGTGTATGTTGATAATTGATGCTTGCAGTGCTCTAGATGCATTTCAACTATTTTTAGCCTTCTTCCACCATTACCTTTTATTTCACTATTTTTGCTGCCAGCATCTACACCTCGAATAATGCATGTCATACACATGCTTTTGTTTTCTATTTTGATTCTTTTTTGTAATTGCATTCTATGTATTGGCATTGCTTTATTTATTTAAGAATGAATAAAGTTGTTATTTTCTGTCTGCAAAAAATACATAAATTGTGTGTGTATTACTATGGGCTTTGTTTTGCCTTGTCTTTTGAGTTAATTTTTTATCTATGTTGTTGCTATATTTTTCTGTTGTTATCTCTTAACTTGGTGTAGGAATTAGGCCTGGTTTTTTATTTTTCAGTGTGATGGTATAAATGTGTTAATTTTAAAATATAACAAAATAATTTTTTTAAATAAATAAATGAAATATAAATAAAGTGAAATAAAATTACTTTTAAATAAATTAAATAAAATATTTTTAAAATAATTTTAAATTAAAATAAGATAAATATATTTAAGATATCTATATTAGTTTTTATTTTGTTTCTATTTTTTTTTTTTGGTAAGGATATATTATATATCTGGTGTCATTTTTTAATTATTAGTGAGATTAATAATATTTTTTTGTAGTGTTGTATCAGCTATTGAAATATTTGTATAAATAATGTTTGTATATGCAATTTTTAATGATTATAATATTTAGTTCAAAATTAATTGTTGGAGTTTCTAAGAAGTAAGCATAAGGGATACAAGTACATATCCCTCTTTAATTATTTTTTTGACATGTAATTTTAGTATTGTAAGCATCCAAAATGCATGGGTCAATATACATGTTTGATGATGATCTAGTAGTCTAATTCACAACCCATGTGGCAAGCTCTTTTCTCTCAACAATATTTTTTACATTAAAAGAAGACCTCTTAGTACATATTATCATTCTTATTTCACTACCATTCCCCTTTATTTTCTATCCTTCTAACCTATTGATCTTATTCACCATCTAAAACTATTAACACCTACTTTAAGCTATAGGGACACTTAGAGACTATAGGGTTGCTTAGGTGACCAATATTAAGGTGCAAGGCCACTTGGGAAATTAATATTGGTAAGAGGGGTGATCCATACCTTGACATTGGAAAACTTGATAAATTTTGGCATGGTTATAAGTCTTGAAAATTCTCCTCTTCTTTCTCAAAACTCAACTTTGTCAATAAGAGAGTATTTCACCTTCCCTACTTTAAATATAAGCCTTTATTCCATCCTTAGATTTCTTTCTTTTCTCCTTTTCTTTCTCAAAATAAATCAGGTTTGGACATCAATATGGTTACTAACTAGGCACATGAATAGGGGAACTCTAAAATGATATTATAAAAGAATATTCAAGAGGTCAAACTTCAAAGATATTACTAACTAGTTACGAGATAAGGAAACTATAAAGCTCTAATTCTAAAAGAATATTTTGTTGGACTATGTTGGGTTTAGACTTTGGAAGGAACTTTAACTATGTACTCAAATAGGGAAACTCCAAAACTCTAAATTTGAAATGATATTATATTAGAGGTTTGACTACAAAGTGATCACTAAATAGGTACTGGGATAAGAAAACTCTAAAAGGAATTTTAACTTTAGAAAACATCAATGTTGGAATTTAGGACAATCACTAATAGGGTACTAGAATAAGAAACCGTGAAACTCTAACTCCAAATATACAGTGCTACAAAAAAAATAAGGGGATGGGAGACCAAAACATGGAAAGAAAAACTAAAGAAAGGTAAACCAAGAAAAGATAAAACCCTACCTAGTTAAATCCAAGGGGCAGGACATGAGAATTGACAACTTGATTAAACACACTCATGAATGAACATACCCATAAACACATGCACACAATCACACACATGAAAACTCACTAACCTTGCTACCAATAGATTATTTAACCTATATTACAATCAATCACAAAGGGGAGTTTCTAAATCCTTGGAGAATGGTGCAAATAGAAAAATAAAAAGATAAATATAAAGGGAAAAAAAAATAAAATGAAAAACCATATGAGGGAGTGGGTCACCATTAATGCTAAAAAAATATGATAGGTTGAAGTGGCATCCCACAATAATCATTAGGGATTCATAGATAGTCAAGCATGAATATGATGATGAAAACATCCAAAATTATGAAAAAGGAATCTTAGGATTTTGAGGACACCTCAAAAGATATGCTCAAATGACCAGCTCCAAGACTCCAACAAAAGGAAACATACTCAACAAATCAAGGAAATAAATAGAAAAAATTCAAAAAACCAAGAAAGGAAGAAATAAAAAAGAAGAAACAAAGGAGACATAGGAGAATAATAGAAAAGGGGTCCCACCTTTTCTCTAAGAAAAATCGAGCATGTTGTTCCCAAGACACAATAGGACCCACCATTCGATTTGAATTCATGGATACTTGGATATAGATTGAAGAAGTAATATTGTAATGTCACTATTCTCCCAAAGTTATTTAAGTATTAGTAGAAAATTTAATAGGTTAAATATTATATTTAAGATAATTTACAAGATGCAATATTACTAAAATGATGTGAATAACTAATATAAAATAATCGATGCAAACTTTAATATGTAATAATTAGAAAAGGATTCTAATGAAAATAATTAACATAGTAAATTGAATACACATCCATATAACTCAATTAGATTAACATCAAAATCATAGAGATGATATTCCAAATATATTATACAATCAAGAGTTTTCAATACTTACACTCTCACCTAAGGAAGATGTTAGTGGTATTGTCTCTCGCTATGGAACAATCTAGGAGGAAACAATTCCTTTCAAAACATAGTGCATTATTGTGCTCTACACAAATGTTGGTTCAATAAAACAATTCTTGACACAAGTGCACACCATGCTCTAGAGTTATTACTCAACATGTATACAACATGCTCTAGAGTAATTACTCAACATGTATACAAAATGCTTCATAATAACTACTCAACATACACAACAACCTTGGCTAGGAAAATTTTGGGTGTACTTTATACCCTGAGTTGGACACACTCCATGTGCCCCCTTCTCCAATGCTCATAGCCCCACCAAACCACTTCCTTCTTCCCTAAGTGTTTTTCATGCCCCTTTTTAAGTCTCACATAGATTCTTTATATAAGCCTTACAAAGAGTGGTTTCTAAACCATCACACCCTTTCACAAAGGTTTCCTTTAATTATTATTTATAAATATAAATATTTCTTCCCTTTTCTAAATATTTTTCTAAAATATTATTCATTAATCTTCATTTAAACCAAAGGATCATAATATCCTTTATTTTTATATCTCCCTTTTAATTCTAAAGGGTTATTTCATTACTTTCTCTTATCTTGGGGAAAAATTCACATAACATCTCTCCCCTTGTAAATTAATTATTATGCTTAGTAACAAAAGATACATCTACATCACAACTCAAAAAAACACATAATTAATAATTGAAGATACTAACATTGAATATTTGTATACTTCATATATACACCTAAAATTGGTCATGGCATTTAATTAATTAAATACTAGTTATTTAATTAATATTTCGACTATGTCTATAAATAAATTCTCAATTTATTTATATTGTTCATTTTCTAAATTCTCCAAATCTAAAATCATATTCTTCTAAATTAATTAAATAAATAAATTTCCATAAGCTTGTTTTATTTAATTAATCTTTACTAATGTCGATTAGGAATTCAAGCACATATCTACAAATTTTTGTGCCACCTCACCAAGGTCACATGAAATTAAATAATTCTAAATTTTAAATTAGAATTATCTTCAACCAATTTTTAAGCACATGGCTTATTCCTCATACACTTCCACCAATTTTAAAACACATGGTCTTTTCTTCCCACACTTTAGTCTTCCATCCATTTTGCATGTTTCCTATTGGTAAAGAGATTTCTCCATCCATTTGGCATGTTGTCTTTGGTCAAGGGGACAACATCTTGATTCTCTCCATCTCCACTATTCATTCTTCTTGTTCGAATCTGGACCGTCAATCGTTGCCACTTCACAAGATGTTTGGAAAAGGCTATAAATACAACCCTTTGGCATTGTATTTTGCATCCACTTTTGAATATATTCATTCTGCAGAAATATCATTTGAGCTTGAGAGCACTTTGGAGTCATATAATTACATTTTATACCATTTTTTGCATCATAGTTAGATATTAGAGTAATACTTTGCTTCATAGTTGAATTTTATGTCATCCTTTGCATCATAGTTGCATTTTAGATTAGCATTTCCATAGTTTGCATTTGAGCATATGTAGAATCATCCCATCTCAATACCATAGTATCTACCTTGAATCATCTAACACCATCATCTATTCATAATAGTATCCATTATCCTTTCCATCGTATAGTTTCATGTAGGAACTTAATTGGCTTGAATGTTGAATACTAATCTCGTTTCTTAAGTGTCATTCTAATAGCATTTGTGCACATAGAATTATGAGGGCCAAAGGGTTAAAGGAATCTTTAAGAATAGAGGACAATGAGACATTCTTAAAGATTTGTTTTGTGGAAATTTAGAGTAGCTTCTTTGCTTTGAATCTTTGATATAATTTGTTTCATTAAGGTTTGTGTTGATTTACTAACTTTCCACATTTCACACACACACAAAGTGGTGCCACCGTGGGGCTTGCCTCATTTTTTTTAACATTCTTGAAAATTTATGTTCACAAGTTCGAGCATTAGACTTTTTAGGCAAACGACACTTTCTTTGGTGCACTTTGTAGCTCATTTAGTGCATATTGCACCTTTTTCAGTGCATATTGCATGCGAAATAATGAATATTGCAAATTTAAGTTCACTAGGGTTCCATAACATCTTTTTTGAGTTTTAGAGCATCTTGCATGTATTTTAGCACATATTGTATGTGTTTTGGCATATATTGCTTGCAGATTGGTTCATTTTGTCTCTGTTCTGGTGCATTTTGTCTTTGTTATGGTGCATTTTGTAGTTTCATTGTCTTTCACTAAATCTGAGAGCTAATTTTCTATGTTTTTGTTTTGTAGGTTTCCCAGATTTGCTATCAAAGACTCAAACATAAACTACTAACATATTGTAGAGCTAGGAAGTGATTTAATTTTTTCCTTTTGGTTAAGTTAGGAACATAGCTTAATTAAAAGGTTAATGAACACCATGTCTTTCATGCTTGATGAATGGTAGGCATATGCTATCCCCTTAACTAGGTGACCAAAAAGCCAGACCCATTCACTTTTTTCTTAGAAGTGTGAGTTGAGTATATCGTGTGTGTTCTCTCTTTGTTCACACAAAAACAAAGATTGATCAAACTACAGATGTACTTGCTCACTTTTGTTTATCCATAGAGGGCCTGCCTTGTGGGAAAATGTAATCACCCAAGGGAACAACCCAACCAGTAACACGCTAATGCCAAGAGACTTCCAACTGGGATATAAATGTGGGTACTTGGGGAAAGTTCAAGTATCACAAGGATTGTTCTAACAAGAAGGGAAACAATGGTCTCTTGTCGCATGGATGATTCCCCATGAAAAAAATCCTATATTAAAACCCTTTGTTGTAGCAAGGCCAAAATCCTTAATCTATTTGTTGGTGCAAAAATGGTCATTCTGAAGCCATCCCACATTCTTGTGGCTTTTAGTAGAGATGAGAAATATGCCATGGGAGATTCATGGGTATTGAATGCTTGGATGCCTCGTAGAAGTGAGTGTTGTGGAGGGGAGCCAGTGGGGTCAAGCATCTAATCATCCACTATAAGTAAGTGCAACTAGAGTAAAATCCAAGTGGGAACTCAACAAATATAGTCCTACATAGCCTAAGTTGTACATGTTTGATGTGTCTTTACCAATGTGTTTTTGAATCCATTTCAAACAAAAACATCACATGTTGAAAGTGAAAACCTTGATTCAAAAAACATTCATTGAAACAACTAAGTCTCTAATTGGAAAATTCAAAGAATCAAACAAACTTCCAAGAATGATGTTATTCTCCCAGTTTGATGCATCTTGCACATCTATTCACGCATACTGTCCAAATTACGAGAGTCAAAACCTGCTTACAGAGCCTTGTAAAACTTTTTGGTGCATCTTGCAAGTCCTATACCACATCTTGCACTTGTTTTGGTGCATCTTGCACATGTTTTTGTGCATATTGCACCTATTCTGGCCCATTTTGCACTTGTTTTGGCACATTTTGCACCTGTTCTGGTGCATTTTGCACTTGTTCTGGCACATATTGCGCCTATTCTAGCACATTTTGTAGACCATAAAACTAGTGACCTAAGTTCATCTCCTATTTGATAGTTAGTCTCATTCCGGGAATCCTCAGTAGTGTTCAGTCATTCCTCAGTTTCACCAATAGTCTAAACTTGCCAAATAGGTCTAACAAGTGAACATATCTAGCTATACCAAGATCTAACATCCTAAAGTTCCCAAAATCATTAAAAAAATCTATGATTTTCAAGCTTAGTTTCCTCATCAGGATCTATCATTCTTTCATCACAAAATGAATCTTGCTTAATTAGATTCACCCTAGTTCATGTCAATAGAATTTTTTATTCTATTTGAACTTGGGTAAACCCTTGGCACTCCCAAATGGAAGATAAAAGTTTAGTTAAAAAACTATAACACTTGTATGCCCATTCAAAAAAGGTTACAAAAATGAAAACTCAAGAAGAAAGGGCTTGAAAATCAAAACATTGAAGAGTCAAATCTTGAAACTCCAACCATTGAAACTCCAATCATTGAGACTCAAAACATTGAAACTCAAAACAGTGAAAATAAAACCATCATGGCTAAGACTGAAGAATACCCCCTTCACATATTTTGTCAACTTGAAATAGATGAGGATCAATTGAATGCTTTAGCTCATCAAATGAAAAAAATTCAACAACAAATATGGGGTATGCAAAGGGAAACAACCACAGAAAAGATATTTGTTGTCAGACATCTATTCTTATCCATGATAGAAATATAGACATGGCACCTTCTCCACCAACAACTACATCATCCAAGTTCAATTTCTTTGAATTCTTGAAAAGGTTAAATGAGAAACCCAAATCAAAGTCTTCAAACACAAAGGATATTGAAAAATATTACCATAACATGCATTTATCTTCATCTCTCATAAGCCAAAATATACCTTATGATTCTTTCACCCAAGTTAACAATTCCATCCAACCACCTTCATCTATCATACCTTCTACATCTAATGATTCATGTCAATCTCAGTCCAAAACATGACAACATAGACTCCTCTACACCTCAAGATCAAAACATTCTTTCCACTTCATCCAATGATACCAAAATTCCACAAGTTCTTCCAATCTTTTTCCAAGAACCCATCTCTAAAGAATTCTATGATGATCCCCTCCTTTCATTTTTCATCCACAATGATTCCTTTCCATCTCAAGAGAAAATTATTCTTCCAAGTCCTCCTTCCATCACATCTAATGAATCCATACCATCTCATGATTCCATTGCATCCCAAGAGCATGATAAATATTCCAGCCTATCTAATTATGGCATACCTTCTCATGATCAAGATATGCTTTCTATGAAATCTCATGATAACCTTCCTCATCAAGATCAAGATAGGCTTCTATCTGAGGATATCCCTCCATTCCATGAGGATGTTCATCTTGCTCAAGATCAAGATATGCCTTTCACACCACTACATGATGATTCCACACATAATAAAGAGCAAGTTGCTTCATCTTCTACACCTCGTGGTCCTCTGCCATGTCAAGATCAAAGTACCCCATCATCCCCATGTCAAGAGCCTTTCACACCTATACAAGCTATCCATGAGCCACACACCTACAAATTGGGATCCTCCACCTTTATCTGATCTAGTTTACTTCCAACACCTATCCTTTCATCTATAGCATATCCTCTC
>VDFB02042805.1:0-18929 GCA_007258455.2 Sequoia sempervirens
GATAGGGCTGGGAATGGTGACAGTTGATGGTGCTAGCTATTTTTTCTTAGTTTGGTTTGTTGTTCTTGTTTTTCCTTGGGACCTCGGTCATGTGCTTCCTTTGTAATGTTGCTTTCTAATCTTCAATAAAATTTTACCGCCTTTTTATTAAAAAAAAAAGACATTTCTAATTTTATGTTCAACATTTTTAATAAACAACTCTAGAAACTTGCATGGATATTTAAAATATGAAAATTATGAATTTAAATGCACGATTTATTTCTTAATGATTATCAATTTTTTGGATTGCTTGTTATATATCAAATCAACATTGTCTCTTTATTGTCTAATAAACACACAAATATCCTCATTCACCTACCTCCATCTACATTAGAGACCACACATATCATCAACCACTATAATAACATTTTGGAAACATTTCTGTGAAAAAAATGATAATAATTTATTTATGAAAATCATATAAGAGAAAGGAAATTTTAGGATAAAATCCCTAAAAAATTTCCAATTCAAACAAAATCATATAAATCATATTCAATATTTATATCTCATAACTAGTCCCAAGGATCCACCACCTTAATAACCTAAAACTAATATTTAAATAATTTAATTTATAGGAAATATGATATTTTAATATCAATACCTTAGTTGGTGTAAGGAATTCTTATTTCCCTTGGGCTTCCATTCTGTCCTTGCCCTAAGAAGTTCTAATCCAATATCTTGCATTCGAAGCAAGTGCATAAACTTCAATGTAGGAGAGGATTTACAAGTGTCTAGATTCTCATTTGCACATGAGCACCAGGTAGAATTTGTTACATCACAATCTTGTGGACTTGATAATGATTGAATAGTATGTGATATCATGCATTCACGTCTATACTCCAAATTTATATTGACAAGTTGATTGTCTTGTAGAACAGAGGTGGGCATACTCTATAAACATCCACAAAATATTAAATATTAGAAAACATTATTCTCGTGAGCCAATGCATGATATATTTTTTATGAAAATTAGAATAAAAGTTATAATTATACTATTTAAACATATAACTATATAAGAAAAAATATTTGAGAGAAAGTAAATAATCCTTTGAAAACAACAATGAGAACAACCTTAAGAAATGCAATTATAGAACACAAATCTGCATATTCCATCACAAGAAGTATTCAATATCTACCTCAAAAATCCAACTAAGATATTTGATGTTGTTGACATGTTGATTTGCATCCAAATCCCTCCAATGTGGCTATAAATCAAAAGAAAAATCATTATAAGGGAATGTAAGATAAGCATTTTTTTTCATAATATCTTTCTTGAAATTAAATAACTTGATATATTTTTAAGCTTACTAAAGTAGGTACATACCATTAAATTTGAACATATATATGGAGCAGTTCTATCATCAAGCTTTATTAACTTCTGAATCCCTTCTTCCCCAATAATTTTTCTATTATTGAAATAAGGTTGTATTTCTTCTCTCACTTCATTTGGAATCTTTGAAATTTTTCTTGTCTTTGTATTCATCATTGCCCAAATGCTATATTAAAAATATGATTAATTAGAATCATGATTACTATCATCTATTCACCAAACTAAATTTAAATATGCAAACACGAAAAATATCTAGAGAATAACATATATATAATTATGTAATCTCACCTAGTTGCTTTTGCTAGGACAACTTTGCTTTTTATATCACGGGCAATCCAATTCCATTGCATACTATTTTTACCTGATGCATCCACCCATGTATCTACCTCGACAATATCATCCCTATAGAACCCAAATATTAGTCTTGAGAAATTATGATAATGCAATGTTTATGAAATCAGCCATTTTATCTTACAACTTTAGGAAAACTTTCAACCATGATTACCTTGGATGACAAAGGTGATAGAAGGAAGTAATTAAAGAAGACCAAGATTATTACATAAAATTTTCTATTGAAAAGGTCAAGAATCCTAAAATTATATTTATTTTAGTAAAATCCTATAGTTAAAATGCTTAAAATTTAATGTCATATATAATTCTCCATTCCTTTAGTCTTTTATCAAAAAAAAAAAACTTCATTCCTATAAATCAACCATATCCTTATAATAATTTATTATATTGAGAAAAACTAAACATACTAAGATCCAAATGAAAACACTAATTAGAAAGAATGACAATCATATTAGTGATAATAGATTTCCAAATCCATGAGATAATTGTTTCTGAGATTAGATTGTGTTTGTATGTTTTTTGCATCATTGTTTCAGATCCACTCAGTGATCTTCACCATCTTTATGCTCTCTTATATCCTGATGATGCGTCCAGGAGTGTGATCCGTTGATGCAAAAGCACAAACACAATCTAATCTCAAACATTCAACAAACCTTCTCTGCTGGTCCAGAAAGCAAAACCATTAAACCAAACCCTTCTCCTGCTGGCCCAGAAAGCAAAACGCTGTTCACGGCTGTTTCCTGCTGGCCCAGAAAGACAAACAATATGTGATTAGTATAAATCTGCTTCTTGATAATAAAAAAACCATTAAACCAAAAATTGCATTGGATTATCTAAACTCATATGAAAAACTCCTGAAACCATTCATAAGTATAGTATTGGTAATAGTGGCAAAGCCTTCACCTACCTGGAAAAGGTTCATCATGGTTTCAACAGAGACTGTTTTATCTGGACCAATCTCATATGATCTTATCGCAAATCTCTGCCTGAACACCAAACTGTCTTCCACAAACCTTCCCACCCAATCTAAACTCAAGCTTTTCCTCCTTTCTTCTTCAACAAAATCATTCAAACCAACATTAATATTATTCAGGCTCAAGCTATCAGTGGCAGTTCCATTGATCTTCATACCAGCTGAAGAATTTGGGTTGAGTTGAAGTCCCTTGTAGAGTGCTGGTGATTTCTTGGGCTTCACTTCGGAAGCCCCAGAAGCATGCACCCTCACCATTTCATGCAACGAAGGACGTAAAGAGATCTTCTTTTGTATTGTGCATTGATGACTTGAAGAAGATATCGTCATTGCTGCTGCACTTCCTACCATTTTGGCCCCTTTAAAGTTCAGAGTTTTAGCAGACATAAAAGAACATTAACTCTGATTATATCTCGTTCAGTATAAAAGAAAGAATATAGGAGGCGTATAAAAGAACAACAGCTTGGTTGTGAAATCCCAAGCTTAGCTTTCAGGTCAGGTCAATAATGACTGGTTAGACCCGGTAAGAGTCCATTTCTCCGGCCACATATTGAACAAGTCTCAACTTATGGATATTTGGAAGAAGCGAAAAGCAGTACCAAAGACTTTTCAGACTACAACGGTAACAATTACTGAATGTGGTTGTAGGTGCTATCAAAGGGTATATATTCTTCTATAGAGTGATTGAAGTTGAATTTTAGAGCATGAAATTGTGGTTGCAGGTGCTATCAAAGGGTTTTTTTTCTTCTGGATTATAAATGATATATCTATAAAGAGAATGATTGAAGTTGAATTTTAGAGTATGATATATTTTTTTTTTGTTGATTTAGGGATGTATTAAATATTGTTTATTATTTTTTTGATAAGATCATATTTATTCAATCATAAGTCACATTACATGTATTTAAGTGATTTTTAGAGATATTATTTTTTAATTTGACAACCATCTTAAGAGTGATATTTTATAAATAGGTATATTAAAATATTTATGTTAGTAGTTATATTTACTTTTCATGTTAATTGAGAATGTCTATGTTTATGCATTTGAGATATTTATGCTTGTAGTTGTACTTGCATTTCATGTTAGTTGAGAATGTGTATATACTTTGAAATACATGTTCATTATTAGACTTGCACACACGTCTAAGTGGGGACAATCCATTCTTGTGCCAATATATCAACAAGTTTTTATTATACATATATTTAGCTACATATTTTAAGTTTACTTCAACAAAAAATACCTTCTATTTATTCATACATAAATTTAGCTAGCCTCAACAAAAAATACCTTCTATTTATTCATACATATTTTTAGTTAACCTCAACAAAAAAATAAATTATGTTTATTGAGATGTACTAAATTTTTCTCATTGCTCTTATCTAACAAGATAATACTCACTCAATTATGAACCATATTCTAAGTAATTATAAAAGAAAACATGATTTTCTTAGAGTTAATCTAGATTAATTGGACTAGTATAAATTTATTAAATATATTTATCTAAAGAATTATTTAAGAGATATGACTCTTGAAACCTATCTAACATATATATGGTATATTTAATATAAGTGTTGCTAGAGATATCTTTTGACATCTTTTTATTAGATACATTTGAGATATTATGCTAGGTGTATACATACTTTCCATGTTAGCTAAGATATTAGAATTGGGAGAATCTAGGAGATAAATGCCATGCACAATGAACAACAATGCATAGATTGTATTTAGTTGACCCAATTACAATGAGTACAAAACCTTGCATATAGAGGCAATGAAGGTGAAATCCATCTATGAAGTGAATTGACAAGTGCCCCAAGATGTGGCACAATTGGATAGACAAGTGTCTTATAGGCATCAACCTTATGAACATTTGGAGTGTGTAAATCAACAACCTCTATGACCAAGTCATCAACCTTGTGTGTCAAGTGTTGAGTGACCTTTGAGGTAAGATGGAAATGCTTCCAATCTCAAAAAGGTAGATCATGGCATTTACCAAATAACTTGGTAACCTCTAGAGGCTTAAAGGTTGCAGATTCAATTAGACAAGAAGTTTTCTAACCTCATCAACCTAAGTACACTTAAATATAGTGAATAAATTAATTATTGACACTAACACCCTACTTAAGTGATACTTGGGGAGATCACAAAAGTGAAAATAGATAGAAATGAAATGAGTCCCAACTAGAGGCTATGTTAGGTACCCATGTACAATGCATTCTCTCACAAAGTGGAGTAAAGGAGAAAACCTAATGGGAACAAAAATCCTCTCTAGAAAGAATCAAAATAATTTAAGACATTCTAAAAATATATCCTTTGATTATAGGAAGATGATGAAGAAGAACTCTTGAAGCATTTAGAAGTCAAGTAAACTTTGTTGATGATGAACTAGTGTCTGTTGGAATCAATGAATCTCTAAGTAATGTAGATCAAGATGTAAGATACAAAACACTACATGAGTGAACATATGAACGCTACTCAACTAGTGTACACAAAGTCAATCAAACTCCGTGAAGTCAATAATACAAATAGTATTATGATTAGGAGTATTAGAATCTCAAAATGTGATCCACTAAAATAATATCCCATATGAGAGATCAAGGTAGAAGGTTCATGAGGCCTCCCAAAAAGAAGATTATACCACTGCTTCATTGAAAGAAGCATAACACATTATAGTCCCCCCTTAATGCTAAGAGAAAATAAAAAGACCACCTGAGATTAAGAGTGTGTAAGGAATGTAGATATGTACAAGGTGTGCTCCAAGACACACTCACGTAAGGTGATAATCTCAATGAACCATTGTTGCAATGCTACAACCCCCCATTACACTTTATAATTCAATGTAAGTATAATAATTTCTCAAGTTCCCTCCCTAAGGAACACACATTAAGTTTTGTGACACTTTATATGATTGTGTTTATAAAATTATTTGATATGAGTTTTTACAAGTTTATTGTCATGAGGTTGATTGAGAATACAAGATTAAGTGATGTCTTGAAAATCTCAATAAAAGACAAAAAACATAAAATTAAACCCTCATTATGATGACCCCCCTTTTTTACAAATTCATTACAAAAGAAAAAATGAAATTTTCTTTTACAAATTTTTAACTAAGACAAAAATATCTCTTCCCATGCAAAAACAAAAATTTCAACCAAAAATTGACAATTAAGTAAATACAAATTGGTAAGGAATTTTTTTTTAGACAAAATCACAATTAATGCCAAATGTACTACCCAAATTAACAATCTACGCCAAGTCATTATGCCAAGTATGTAGGGTAGAGAGGATGTAGTCAAATATAATTTTTCTATAGTGGGAATATTTTTTGAAGAGGTGAGGTGTGTGGGGTTGCATGGGAAATACAAAGTATGACTTATTCAAAAGGTACTTTCATGCCTTACTAATCAAAATTTCCAAGAGTGGAGTGTAGAAGTGGCTCAAAGAAATCAACAAACAAAAGACTATATCAATCTACAAATAACTTGACCCACCTATTAGTATCAAAGCTACAAGACAATATAGAAACACCAATGAAAGACATCGTGTCGATGGAAATATGTGAAAGGAATGTTACTGTAGAATATTCTACCTAAAATATTCCTCTAGATAAGTTTGCTAGTTTCTAGAATTTTAGGATAATGATTGCTTAGTTGTGCAATCTTGCATGGAGTTGCATGCTTATTTTCTAGTTGGTAGTTGCCATTCTAGAAGGCTCGTCTCTTGCTATATATATTCTACTCATTCTTAAGCAATTACCAAGTTAATAATCAATGCAATTATTTGCAGTTTATCTTTCTTTTCAATTTTAGGAATACAAATTGAGCTACAAATTATAGAATTACAAAAGTTGAAAAGAAAGATAAACTGTAAATAATTGTATTGATTATTAACTTGATAATTACTTAAGAATGAGTACAATATATATAGCAAGAGATGAGCCTTCTAGAATGGAAACTACCAACTAGAAAATAGGCATACAACTCCATGCAAGATGCACAACTAAGTAAACATTATCCTAAAATTCTAACTAGCAAAATTATCTAGAGGAATATTCTACCTAAAATATTCCTCTAGATAAGTTTGCTAGTTGTTAGAATTTTAGGATAATGATTTCTTAGTTGTGTAGTCTTACATGGAGTTGCATGCCTATTTTCTAGTTCGAAGTTGCCATTGTAGAAGGCTTATCTCTTACTATATATATTGTACTCATTCTTAAGAGATTATCAAGTTAATAATCAATGCAATTATTTACAATTTATCTTTCTTTTCAATTTTTGCAATTCTATGATTTGTAACTCAACTAGTATTCCTAAAAATTTCACATTGTATCATAACATATGCTAGTTTCAGTGAAAATTTGCTTTATATTGCATGACAAAAATCATGGAGGTAGATGTGAATATTGATCTTGATGCATGCACTCTTTCTTATTTTCATGCATTAGGTTTGCATTTTCTTTTTGATCTCTACACATTATTTTAGTTCCAAATCATTTTTCAATCAAATTTTGCTTCATAGATTCAAAATTTGTGCCATTTTGTGATTTTTCAAGTGTTTCTTAGCATTGGGTCTATTGTTACTTTATCATGATTCCAACTTGAGTAATTCTAGTGCAAGGGCACCAAGCTCATTTTGTGCAAATGTGGTCAAGTGAGGTCTAATGATAGGTTTTAGGTGTGTTTTGAGTTTTGTCATTCAAATAAGGTCATAATAGACCATTCATAATGTATCTTGGGTCATTTGGTTGGTTTAGGGGTTTATTGTGCAAACATTGCAAAACTTGTAAAAAGTTGTCAAAGTGAAAAATGCAAAAATGACAAATTGGAGGAGTCCAACAGTCATTGGAGTTAAAAGTTGGTTTGAGCTAGTTGGGCAGTTTATTCTTGATTTCTAAATTTTATACTCATTTTTTATGGTCGAATGGAGGTTTTGTTGTTCATTTTTGAAGAAGAAATCAATTAAAAGCTGTCACTTTTCTGTGTATTTTTTGTAAAATTGTTGCTCCCTATGACTGTATGGGTTCGTACTATACAATAATAATCTAAAATTCTTTGATTTTGATGGAGGTCTAAGATAAATTCAATTTGGTGGTGGTTTGATTTAATTTCATTGAGGAATAAGGTTTTCACAAGTATATTGTTGTAGGCGGACAGTTAACCCTATTTTGAGGGTTTGAAGGCTTTCAAAACATTGTAAAACCCATTCCACCAATAGATTATTTAGAAACTTGGTGGAATGGGTACCATTAGGATACATTTTGGTGTTAGTATAGGGATTTGGAGCAAGGAAGGAGTTTAGAAGAAATATGATTGCTGCCCTAAATGAATTTCTTGAGATTTTGTTTGAAAAGTGATGGCTACAAGGGGGAGTTTGCATAAAAGGTATTGGTAAAGGTTGAGTGAAGGTTTACAAAGCTTGTGTAGACATAAATTAGTGTGTTGGAGGTCTTGGTTGGATGAGAAGAGGTCTGGAAGGTGTATTTTCAATAAACCCTCATAGGTTCAAGTCTAGAAAGGCCTAAAACAAGGGTTTGTAATTTGAGGAAATAGTGAGTGTTCCAATTTCTAAAAGTTGGAGATTTTGAGGTTTTGTGGTCTGGAAAAGGTTTTTCAAAAGATATTTAGGTTGGGTAAAGGGTTTGGGGAGGTTTTTCTTTGGAAAAGTGACCTATTTGAGGTCTAGGGATATCGTACCCATCAATTTTTGAAGAATATGTTCCAAAACAACCATATTCACAAAAGAGATATGTTGAAGAGATCCTTAATGGGTATCTGGAATGCCTATTGAGTTGTGGCTTTGAGTTGTCTTTGATAAGTTATGAACAATTCTCCCTATTTACAATGCTACAAGGGAGATTGGATGAAGCTATGGAAAGTAGTTGAGTTGGGGTTTTGAAGGTAGAAGAAGTGGTTTTTCTTTATTAATTTGTGTTTGTGAGAGTGTTTTCCTCCCTGCTCTGCATCAAGTGGTATCAAAGCATAGGTATTAGATCATTTTAGGGTGAAAAGCTGAAGTTTGAAGTGTGAAAGGTGGGAAGTTGAAAAGACAAAATGCCTCCAAAGGGTAGTGCAGTACTTGCAAGGGAGATAAAGATATTGAAAGAGACACATGATGCAATCTTATCCAGGTTTGTAACAATGGAGAAAAAGCAAAGAAGAGGAAAGGCCACTAAAGAGGAAAGTGACCAAGAAGAAGAGGAAGAGGGTGAGTAAGAAAATCCTCCAAGTGGAAGAACCCAAGATGTTGTTTGGGATACTAATGAGAGAAGGATGATAAAGATGCTTAAGGTTGTAAAAGGAGATGCTTCTGATGTGAAGGTAGATGTGCCAATGTATAATGGAAAATTGGATGCTGAAGAGGTGTCAGACTGGATAGATGCATTGGATAATTTCTTTGAATTCAAGGAGATTGTTGATGATCAGAAATTGAAATTTTCTAAGACTAATTTGAAAGGTCCTACATTGACATGGTGGAATTACATTCAAGAGGAAAGAGTGAAGAAAGGAAAGACAAAAATTGGTTCATGGGATAGAATGGTAGCAAAGGTGAAAGCACAATTTTTTCCAAGTGATCATGTCATACAAACATTCAAGAAGTTACAAAGTTTAAAACAAAAGGACAAGGATGTTATGACATATAATGAAGAGTTTCACAAATTGAGTATTAGGTCTGGTCATATTGAGGATGAAAATGAAAAGATTGCAAGGTATATGTGTGGATTGAGGTATCAAATTCAAGATGGGTTGAGTTTGGCTACACCTAGATTAGTTGAGGAATGTTTTCAATTGGCTGCTAAGGCAGAGGAGAAACTGAAAAGAAGGCATGAAAGACAAGGAAGAGGCATAAGCAACACTAGTAGAGGAAGAGGTACAAGGAAGAATTTTGAAGATCAAGAAGATACAAGAAAAAACAAGGAACAAGTTGTTGATCCAAGAGGTGGATTCAGAGGTTTTAGAGGAAGATTTGGTGGAGGTAGAAATTCAAACTCATTTTCAGGTAGATGTTACCATTGTAATTAGTTTGGGCATCCAACATTCAAGTGTCCTAAGAAGCAAGGGTCTACTTCAAGTGGTGGTGACAAAAGAGTGTGATTGATACAAGAAGATGATTGTGAAAGTGTGCATTCTCCTAATCAACTTGATGCTCCAGATGTGGGAGAATCTTTGATGGTGAGAAGACAACTCCTCAAGGCATGAAAAGAGAAGGAGATGACTCAAAGAAGGACATTTTTCAAGACCACCTACAAATGCAAAGGTAAATATGCAAAGTTATTGTAGATTCAGGAAGTACTGACAACATGGTTTCAAATGAAATGGTAGATAAACTAAAATTAGAAAATATTCCTCATGAAACACCATATAGAGTATCTTGGTTGAATGATGATTAATCCATTTTGGTTAATGAGCAATCCTTGGTTGAGTTTAGTATTGGTGGCCATAAGGACAAGGTTCTTTGTGATTTTTTTCCAATGAGTTGTTGTCATTTGTTACTTGGGAGACAATGGAAGTTTGATAGACATCCATTTATGATGGAAAAATAATACATATCATATTGAGAAGGATGGGAATACTTTTACATTGACTCCATTGCAAGAAGATGTTAAAGGGCAGACCAAGGAAAAAAAAGTGATCATGATGGGAAAGGAGTATATAAAGGTTGAGGAAGACAAACACAAAGAGTGTGTATCCATTGCAAATATTGAATATTCTAGGACAATCATTTTGAGGGATGATTCAGTATTGAAAGGTAAATATAATGAGATGATGTCAAAGGCAAGTCAAGAGAAGGTCAAGGATGAATTCATTATGAAGACTCAAAATGGGCTAGGAAAGCATGAAGAGATCATGGTAGGGACAATACTTTTTCCATTGATTACAAATAATGTTAAAGGGTAGTCTAATGTTGCTGGTATAAAGTTGTGTAAGTTTGATAAGATAGAGGTCTTAAGGGCAGAGAACCTAATGAAAGGGGTAAAGGAGAAAAGTGGAATGAAACAAGTTGAAGGCAAGGGCAAGTGAATTAATTCAAGTATGCTTCAAGAGTGAGGGTGAGAAGAGTCAAAGATAAGGTTGGTAAAGGTATTTTTGTAGGTGTAAAGGAAAGTTATACATCAGTCTCAGATGGTGGAAAGGTAAGAGAACAATAAACTGGTTAGTTTGTGAAAGCGGAGCAGATTCTAAGTGGCAAGAAGTCTACAAATGCAAAGTACAATGCAAGTTTCCATTTTTTGACTTAGTGGAAAGGATTTCTAATGAAGGAGAATTCAAAGGTCTAGGAGGTGATGTGAAGAAGCATGATCTACAACAATGCAATTTCCAAAGGGACTTGGAATCTTTTTTAGGCCGGGTGTATGGTGCAAGGGCACCAAGTTCATTTTGTGCAAATGTGGTCAAGTGAGGTCTAATGATATATTTTAGGTGAATTTTGAGTTTTTTAATTCAAATAAGGTCATAATATACCATTCATAATGTATCTTGGGTCATTTGGTTGGTTTAGGGGTTTATTGTGCAAATATTGCAAAACTTGTAAAAAGTTGTCAAAGTGAAAAATACAAAAATGACAAATTGGAGGAGTCCAATGGTCATGGGAGTTTAAAATTTGGTCTGAGCTAATTGGGAAGTTTCTTCTTTATTTCTAAAGTTTAAATTCATGTTGTATGGTCAAATGGAGGTTCTCTTGTTCATTTTTGAAGAAGAAATCAATCAAAAGCTCTTACTTTTATGTGTATTTTCTATAAAATTGTTGCTCCCTATGACTATACGGGTCTGTATTGTACAGTAATGATCTAAAAGTATTTTATTTTGATGGAGGCCTAAGATAACTTCAATTTTGTGGTGGTTTTATTTAATTTAATTGAGGAATAAGATTTTTATAAGTATATTGTTGCAGGTGGACAATTAACCCTGTTTTGAGGGTTTGAAGGCTTTCAAAATGTTTTAAGACCCATTCCACTGATAGATTAGTTAGAAACTTGGTGGAATGGGTACCATTGGGATATATTTAGGTTTTATTATAGGGATTTGGAGTAGGGAAGGAGTTTAGAAGAAATATGATTGCTTCCCTAGATGAATTTCCTGAGATTTTGTTTGAAAAGTGATGGCTACAAGGGGGAGTTTACATAAAAGGTATTGGTAAAAGTTGGGTGAAGGTTTGAAAAGCTTTTGCAAACATAATTTAGTGTGTTGGAGGTCTTGGTTGGATGAGGAGAGGTCTGGAAGGTGTATTTTCAAGAAACCCTCATAGGTTCAACCTAGAAAGGCCTAAAACAAGGGTTTGTAATTTGAGGCAATAGTGAGTGTTCCAATTTCTAAAAGTTGGGGATTCTAAGGTTTTGTGGTATGGAAAAGGTTTGTCGAAAGAGATTTAGGTTGGGTAAAGGGTTTGGGGAGGTGTTGCTTTGGAAAAGTGACCTATTTGAGGTCTATAGACAACTTAACAGTCAATCGTTGAAGAATATATTCCAAAACAACCATATTCACAAAAGAGATATGTTGAAGAGCTCCTTAATGGGTATCTAGAATGCATAGAGTTGTGGATTTGAGTTTTCTTTGAGAAGTTATGAATAATTTTCCCTATTTGCAATGCTACAAGGGAGAATGGATTAAATTGTGGAAAGTAGTTGAGTTGGGGTTTTGAGGGCAAAAGAAGTGGTTGGTTTTTTATTAAATTGTGTTTGTGAGAGTGTTTTCCTCCCTAATCTGCATCACATTCAATGACTCTAATATGTTTTCTAGAAAACAAAACTATCTTTCCTTGCTTGTCTAATTGAGGGTTCCCATGTTACTCCACAAGTGTATTTATAGTGCTTCTTTGCAGTAGATTATCTCATTATGCAGGGGGTTGTATGACTTCACTTATCATCCTTTGTGTGGATGGAGATTGATTGGATTTGTGATGGATATCATTATTGTATCTTTTGGTTAGGAGTTTTTCCCATCGGGTTTCTTCATTCCTCTTTGTAATTGGGTACCTAACATGGCCTTGCAACCGGGACCCATTCATGTTTTCATGCATCCATCCTTGCATTTTTTGCATATCTCTCTTTCACCTAGCTACACTTAAAAGGGGGTGTTAGTGTAGAATATTCTACCTAAAATATTCCTCTAGATAAGTTTGCCAGTTGTTAGAATTTTAGGATAATGATTGCTTAGTTGTGTAATTTTTCATGGAGTTGCATGCCTATTTTCTAGTTGGCAGTTGCCATTTTAGAAGGCTCATCTCTTGCTTTATATATTGTACTCATTCTTAAGCAATTATCAAGTTAATAATCAATTCAATTATTTACAATTTATCTTTCTTTTCTATTTTTGCAATTCTGTAATTTGTAACTCAACCAAGATGTCCTCCCTAAGTCAATGTTGTATGGAATGTTGATCAAATCAAACTGTGTCTTTCAAACATCTGAATCCAAATGTTGTTGAATGAAAATAGACATGCTCATGCTCATGTAGCAGATTGAAAGGCTCGCCATGTAGATATTTAATGCCACAATAACACTAGATGAATGGGTGAATGAATGGTCGCATACTAAGGTGAATCGGGCTCCTAGCTACTTTGTTTGAATAGGCTAGTCTACATAGCAGAGTTGAGTGAAAAAGGTGGTGAAGATGAGCTACTTGGAATGTAGGTTGAATTGACTGCTTCTTTTGTAGATTGACCAAGATAGATATTTCAACCTCATGAGAGCATGAGGGTTGTGTATGGAGAGGTCGAGGCCTTCTCACGAATACTTCGAAAGCCAAGAACTTTTCATTGCAAATCCTAGGGCTTCCCAAGTGGCTTTCTACTCACATTCCATGCACAGATTTTTCCATTGCACTTTTGCCATATTTTGAATGCCAAATTTAGTGTTGGTGGTTCACATGCACAATCCAACAAAAAAATCCATCCTTTCCCTTTCAAAATCGTGACCTAGCTGAGTAGAACATAAATCGTAGCCTGGGAGAAAATTGTGCTTGCCATAGGAGAAATAGCCTAACCAATCATCTTATGGCCCTCTATGGAGTCAATGTGGGTATGTAGATATGGATCAAACCTAAAAAAAAAATGACTCAAGGTTGTATGGAACCTTTCAATGGATGATTCGCAGCTTGTGGTGAAAGACTATGGTATTTGTTGTTGAAAATAGTAGCTCAGAAGTTTTTCCAGCCCGGAACGGTGTCACCTAGGATGGAGCAATTGTGGAGAAGATATCTCCAATTTCTTGATTTTTCCTCATCATCTCCTATGCACTTGCCACTTTGGAAATTTTCCTTTTAGAAACATCTTTGTTTTTTTTCTAAAGTTAAAACATTTCTTTATTCTACTGTTGTTGAATAAGAGGTTATAAAAAGGAAATTGATGTGTGTTTGAGATAGATAGATTGAAGGTTTTTGCAAGGAATGACATAAGAAGAAAGGGAGATTGCAATGAACAAAAGAAGGAGTTGAGACATTATCCAGATTGTAGCATTGCTATGGGTTTGGTAGATTTAACCCAAGACAATTCTTAGAATCAATTTATGCCAAGTTTTGGAAATTATTGTAAAGTTTCTCTTTTCTATAGTAATAAAATCTCTCTCATTGAATGTTGGTTTTCCCCAAAGTTAGGGGTTTTCTAGGGTAAATCATTCTATCAAGGTGTGATTGGTTTTCTCTAATTTCTACTATGTTCAATATTTTGTGAATGGTGTTGTGCATGCTTTAATTATTATTTTTAGTTATTTGATTTATGTTATTCAAATCTTTGAGTATTAAACAATAGTGAATTTATTGTTGGGTTTCACAACACCAATAGAGGGGACATATTGTTTACATGGTATTAGAGTCAATACTCTGAAAGAGAAAACTAGGGCTTAATCACACATGTGCAAGTTTCAATTTTATTTTTGTGTTTAGGGAGGTTTAAGTTCAAGCGTTTTAGTAATGGTAGCAACCAGATTAAGAGATTCAGATAGACTTGAGGGAGCTTCAAACTTTGGTGTGTGGAAAGCAAGAATTCTTCTATTACTGGAGGAGAATGGTCTGAAGGAATATGCAACAACTATTGATTCTATTCCGATAGATGCTACGCTACTGGTGACCTACCAGAGAGAAGAGGCCAAAGCTAGATGCATCATTATAGATGGGGTCAAGGATCACCTTATTCCTCATATTGAAGACTTAGACACCTGCAAAAAGATATATGATGACTTACTCAACCTATGATTGAGTTCAAATTTGAATAGGTAGTTGATTCTTAGGGATAAGCCAAGAAACACTAGAATGAAAAAAGGGGAGAGCGTGGTGGACTACCTTACTAGGATCAGAATAGTAAAAGATGATCTAATATCTGTTAGGGTAGCAATACCAGATGATGAGGTTGTCAGGATTGCATTGGTAGAATTCACAAAAGAATGGGACATCTTTGTCAAAGTTGTATCCAGATGGCAAGACATTCCTGATTGGGATCATTTATGGACTGATTTCACTTAGGAAGAGTTATGAATGAGTTATGTTAATTGAGGAAACAACATTGGTCGTAAGGTGAGGTGGAAGAGAATGTTGCTCTTACCAGCAAAAGAAAAGTCAAGAATGGCTCAAGCAGTGAGTCTACCTCAAAAGGGGACAAGAAGTAAAAGAAAGACTTGAGCAAAATTAAATATTATGGTTGTGATCAGCTAGGTCATTATGTCAGTTAGTGTCTGAATCTAAAGAAAGGAGACAAGAAGAAGAAGCAAACAACAACTTCAGTGGATGTTGATGAGCTATCCTCTAGACTAAAAAATGAGTTTTCTCTTGTAACTTGCCTATCTAGCTTGAGCACTACAGGGGTCTGGTATATTGATAGTGGTGTGTCATGCCATATGACAGGAGTTAGAGAAAACTTCTCCAACTACAAAGAAAAAGAGAAAGGATTCTAGATAAAAATGGGAAACAAGTCCACATGCACTCCAATTGGGAGAGGGACTGTTTCATTTCAGAGGGAGTCAAGCAGTGATATTAAGATCACATATGTATTGCATGTGCCAAGGATGTGCATGAATCTAATTTCAATATATGCCCTTGAATACAAAGGGTATAGTGTACTCTTTCAGGGACATAAGGTGTATTTAAAATACAAGGACTAGAAGAAGGCAAAGCAGATTGGGGTTAGAAGTGACAATTTATACATGTTGCAGTTCGAAACTCCAAAGGCACTAGTGAGCAGTGATAATAACAGGGAAATAGGAGAGCTATGGTATAGATGGATTGGACATATACACCATGGGGCATTGAAATTGCTCAGAGAGACCATGATAGGAATTCCAAAGTTGAGTGCAAAGCATGGTGACACATCTAAAGGATGTGCGTTGGGGAAATTTTCAAAGGCAACCTTTCCTAGAAGTGATAGTAGAAGCAAAGGTGTTCTTGATTTGATACATTCTAATATTTTTGGTTCCAGGTCTACTCAGATTTTGAGGGGTTATGAGTATTACGTAACCTTCATTGATGATTTCTCCAGGAAGACCTAAATATATTTCTTGAAGGCCAAAGATGAGGTCTTCAATCACTTCCAAGAATTCAAAACTCTTGTGGAGAATATGACAGGAAAGAAGATCAAGGTTCTTCAGAAAGACAACGGGGGTGAGTATAAAAGAAAATCCTTCCAAGAGTTCTACACCAGAGAAAGAATCAAGAGAGAGTGGATTGTTCCTTACAACCCACAACAAAATAGGGTTGTTGAGCATAAGAATAGGGAAATTGTTGAAGCATCCAGGGCCATGTTGTATGATTAGGATCTACCTAAGTATCTTTGGGTAGAGGATTTCCACACAACAGTCTATATTCAGAATAGAGTACCTCATAATATTTTGGGGAAAATAACACCAAAAGAAGCCTTTACAAGGAAGAAACCTGAGGTCAGGAATTCCAAGATCTTTAGTAGTATAGCATATTGTCACATACCATCAGAGAAAAAAAACAAGTTACATTTGACTACAGAGAAAGGTTTCTTTGTTGGATACAACAAAACCTCCAAGGCATACATGATCTTTATTCCAGGGATGAGGAGGATCATAGTGAGACATGATGTGAAGTTTTTGGAGGATAAAGCCTTTAGAAAATCTTAAGATTTGCCAGTAGTTGAGTAGAGTTGGTAGATTGAAGATCCAAAAGTGAATTAGGAGTCTCAGGTATAGGGCACTGTGACAACAACAAATGCATATATATGTACCTTGGGTGAGTCAAGTCCAAAGGATTGGGAGTAGTAGAATAAGGAACAACAAGCTCCATCTATTGGTGTATCTCCTACCGATGGGATACATACTAGTCAAGTGGAAACACAGATTGCATGAGACACAAGTTTATGGGAGCTCCTAGAACGAGTGGTAGGGAGAGGAGACCACCAACTAAATATTCAGATTATGTGGCATTAATGAGTGATCTCATGGACAGTGAGCCTTCCAGTTATTAGGATGTTGTATAGCAGTAGGTTTGGTAGGATTCCATGGTGGAGGAGTACAACTCCATCATGAAGAAAGATATCTGGGAGGTAGTGCCAAGGCCTATAGATAAGGTAGTGGTCGGTTCTCACTGGATCTATAAGATCAAGCATGCTACATATGGTAGCATAGTGAAATACAAAGCCAAGTTTGTGGCCAAGGGGTTCTCTCAGAAGGAGGGAATTGATTATGATGAAACATTTTCTCCATTGGCCAAATATACCTCCATATGAGTTGTGATCAAATTAGTAGCACAAATGGGATGGAAGATCTATCAGATGGATGCCAAGAAAACATTCCTAAATGGAATTATAGAGGAGGAGGTGTTTATCGAATAGCCAGGAGGTTTTTTGGTGCATGGGAATGACTCTCATGTTTGCAGGTTAAAGAAAGGATTATACAAACTTAAGCAGACACCCAAAGCATGGTATGAGCGCATAGATAGCTACTTTTAGAGCATGGGATTCATGAAGAGTGAGGTAGACTCCAACCTTTACTATCTCATGGTGGGAGGTGAACCACTCATTCTATTTTTGTATGTGGATGATTTATTTATGACTAGTTCACCAAGGATCATAGAGGACTACATAAGGGACCTAGCGATAGAGTTCGAGATGAAGGATTTGGGGTTGATGCACTATTTTTTGGGACTAGAGGTATAGCAAAAAGAGGGAGAGATTTTCCTTGGTCAAGGGAAATATGCTATAGAAATATTTAAGTGATTCAAAATGTTAGAATGTAGACCCATGTCTACACCGATGGTTACAAATTGGTGGAAGATCAATGCATCAAAGTAGGAGGCAGTAGACCCCACCTTGTATAGACAGCTTATTGGGTCATTGATGTATTTGGTCAATATAAGGCCAAACATTTTCTTTGTAGTCAACTCTCTTAGTCAATTTATGGTAGAACCAAAGAGAGTACATTGGACTATAGCAAAGCATATGCTAAGGTATCTATGTGGTACAATTGAGTATGGGCTGAGATATACTCAAGGTGATGGTGTCAAGTTGATTGGCTATGCTGATGTAGACTAGGTAGGTAATGCAATGGACAAGAAAAGCACTTCGGGGTGTTGTTTCAGCATGGGATCAAGGGTTGTGTCTTGGTGTAGTAGGAAGGAGAAGTTTGTTGCATTAAGCTCTGTGAAAGTAGAGTACATGGTAGAAAGCATGATAACATGTGAGGCCATATGGCTTCAAAAGTTGTTAGTGGAATTGTTTGGTTAGGAGCTAGAATCGACCATCATTCACTTCGATAATCAAAGTTGTATAAAACTCTTTGAGAATCATGTGTTTCATGATAGGTTGAAGCATATTGACATTAGATATCTATTAGAAACCAAGATCAGACTTGGTATCAGAGCCTTGATTTGTAGCCCCTTCTCATATTTTTGAGAAAATCATTGTAGAGTTCATTCACGATTCCTCGAGGGTTTCATACCTTGAGATTGTCTCTCTATTTGGGTTTTCTTGCATGGTCACTTTTGCTGCATGTTGGAGGAAATATGAGCTCATTTTTAAGTCTAGGGCTATCAAAAAAGTCAAGATCGACTTTTGTTTTGCCTAAATCTGACATTTTATGCCAGAGTTATGAGGGTCTGAAGATTTGTCAGATCTGGGAGTTGTGAAGCTTCTGGTACATTTTTAGGTAGATTGGACCTCGCAATTAGATCCAGAGCATTTGAGAGATGAAAATTGACATATAACATGCCCTATTTCGACGTTGGAAGCTTCTAAGGAAAAAAAAATTTGTTCCAAAAGTCGTATGGTCTGTGTACGTCCATTGTGCACGATTC
>VDFB02042806.1:0-88538 GCA_007258455.2 Sequoia sempervirens
AATGGAGCGCCCAGCAGATCACTGAAGCCTGGGAGATTGCCAAGAGACTTGATATGGTTGGCCCCTGTGTTGAGCAGCCTGAGTACAATCTGCTCTCCAGGCACAAGGTGAGTGTTTTGGCTTGAAAATTACTGTTTTATTGATGGTAGGGGTAGTTTTCGATATTGGGTAGGTTTTGTTTCATTCGAGGTGATTTTTTCAGGTGGGCTACTAGTTTTGGATTCACTTTATTTGATGTCAGATGCATTAAAAAAATAAAAAAATGAAATCAACGGGATTAGATAGATATCTGCATCTCTCCTTTTAAGTAGATTGTAATATGTTGAGGAAGTATACATCTATTTTAGAAACTTCAGATATTGGTATCTTTGCCAGAATTACAACATCTCGAGTAAAGATTTATCTATTTCAGAAACCTCCTTCTGCTAAGCTGCTGTTACCAGCAGGGGATCTATTCCATCAAAGTTACCCAGAGATCAAAGCTGACCCAATAGCACTTCTAGGGATTTAACCTTTAACACACCATCATCCTGATTAATTGGTCTCAGCCCCTTCGCTATGTTTGCGATTTTCCACCAGATTTGTTTAAATTTTAAATTTGGGAATTGAAAATAGACGTCAGGGAATTTCGTTTGTGGGCTCGGTTTTTTCTAGGATAGCTGAACTGGGTTTATGTTAATTGGACAGTGATAGCTGACAGTCACTCAGGTCGATTATTATTTTTAGTTTGCTCCTATTTTTCTTCTATTTTGAACTGCACCTCAATCCTAGCCCTCATCTATTGGGATATCCTAGTTTAAAGCGTGGATGTGTGAGAGAATTATCGAGCAAGGTTACAAGCCAAGTGTTGCAGGCGAGGCGATCCTCGCTACTCAGGAGTTATATGTAATCAAAGGAGCATTGTAAAATCCCTCTAGTCTCAGACTCTCAGTTATGCGCACCTGGCTAGAAGGTTTTCCTTCCCTGATTGGGCCATACTGGTTTTGGTGTATTAATTGATGACAAATTAAGGTTTCAAGCTTGGTTTTAACGTCTTTTGTTTGGTAAGCGCTTTTACAATTTGTGCTCTTCAGGCAATGTGCTTATTTTCTACTCTCAGTTGTGTGCACCTGGCTAGAGTGTTTACGTTTCCTGATTGGACTTTTGTGGTTTAGGTTTAGTAATTAATCACATTGCAAAGTTTCATGCTTGGGTTCAAATGTCTCTGGATTGGTAAGGGCTTTAACAATCTGAGCTCGTTAAGCAATGTGCATATTTTCTAACTTTGTTTGGGAAATACTCGGTCTCCTGCATGGGATGATTTCAATTGAAATTGGAGTTATGGGAAAACATAGATCATGTTCTTCATATCGTTTGATTTATCCTTGCAGTTGCTTTTGGTATAGGGTCTTGATTGAAGCACCGTCCCAGTCTGGACTTGGCAAAAACTTAATGGAGGAAGCTCCTTAGGACAGCCAGCAAGATTATGCACAACAGAACAACAAACCAGAAAGAACAACAGCAAATGTTCAAGAGGTTGATTTCCTCCATAAGACTGACTTTCTCTAAATGCCAATTCACATAATTTCTGACTGCCCAGACAATTTCATTTCAACCTCTTAAATAGAGTTTGTATCCCTTCTCAAAAAAGAAACACAATCTTAAATGAAAGTTTACAACTTTTATCTCTCATTCTTGTCCTCTATCCTTATTGTAAACTTTTCAAACAACAGGTTGTCACCTTCAGTCTAATTTAATTTCATATGCTCCAGGATTGTGACTCCAAAGGAAAGGAAGGGTCTAAATTTGCCAATCCTTAGAATTCTGTCATGGAAAAGAAGCAGGGCAGATTTGATTAACTACAGATGCTAAAATTGTGGCATACCATTATGCCATTAGGAACCAGTGTGTTAACATTCTCCAAAGCCCACAGCTTAGCTCGTGGGTTCTCCATTGCTACATATACATGCATTTCAGAAATGATATACAGGTCATAAATGAAGAAAAAAGCAAAATATAAGAAAAATCAAAAAGAAAAAGAGAGTGAGAGAGTGAGTACTCATCTTGAAAATTCAGTTGGATTCTTATGGCTGAGTGCTGAAACAAGTGCAGCAACATTATCTGAAGCTCACAGCTTAGCTCTTGAGTTCTCCATCACTATAAGTATACGTATACATATACACACATTTCTGAATTGATATACTATTTAAATTTTTTTAAGATTATGAATACAGCAGTTATGTATAATGAATTAATTATCAACTCTGCAGAAACAGTCGTTACAATTGGTAGTATTTAGGATTACCATCCAACTGATGAGTCAAGTCCGCCTATTTAGGAAACCTGTGATGGATGGATACACTGGAAGAAGCCTCTAACATAGATTGCTGATCGCTGGTTATCAGGAACTGCTGTTGGGAAATCTGCCATGAATTGCTAATAATATATCTGCCTTAAGTCGTTGATGGCCTCTGCAATATATTTTTCAAACCCTTGGCACCAATTGTCCCTTAGACAATCGTGGGATTTGGCAGCTGGAAATTATAAATGATTCTGCTCTTGCATATCAGTCAGAAAGATTTCACCATGATGTCACTTTGAAACTCATTGGCAATCTCTAGTTGAGATCACGCCAAGTCTGAATCAGGGGTTTTCATCCACTAATTCAGTGATAGAAACCAGGGGGGTTTTCATTCTCTAATTCTAGACCATGAGAGTCTTCATCCTCAGGTTAGTTTGAACCAAAGTCCAATGCACCAACAAGGAGTAGAAATCAGAAAATAAAATGGTTGATCAATATGCTTCCTTCTCCTTGTCTGACCTCTCTTAAATAAAGTTTTCCTCCAAAAGACATAACTCTTCAAATTTCCTTCATGATCCTTGATTGATATTTAAGAGGAATTGTTTAAAATAACCTTTAATTTTAAGAGACAACCTTATTTTATAGTTTCACTTTAATTGAGGCCCTCTTTATTATAATTACATTTATAATAGCACTTAATTGGCCCCTTTTATGACATTATGTTCCTCATGAGTTATTCTTATACTCCCATTTTCCTAGTGCAAAATTCCCAAGGCATGGGAAATAAATGATGGGTATTCGGGTTTCAACTTGGCTTCATTTCAAAAAGGGGACATTACATATGCAGGTCATAATCAATGAAGAAAAAAAGGAAAAAAAAAGAGAGCAAGAGAGATATTCATTCTTAAAATTCAGTTGGATTCTTGTGGCTGAGTGCTGAAACAGGTTAACATTTCTGCTCTCTTGTGGTGGATTTCTCTTCATGCTAAGATCTTGCATGTTTGACCCCGTATTTGGTGTCAAGTTGAGATCTTCTTTGTGAAGATCAATGCATGTAGACTGCAACAATAAGAATGGGGGTAAAAGTGTGACCACCATATAGGCTGACTTACTGTACTCACTCTTCCTGATCTTGAGCTTGCTTTTGTCAAGAGGCTAACATTTGGACATACCTTAAGGTTTTGACACTTTGACAAGTGCCTCAAGTTTCTCCTGTTCTGATCCACAGGACATGCTGCTTTCTTGCTTTACCTTTGTCAGTTTTCCTTTCTCCTTGGGAAAATAAGCATCTTCCTTTATTCTGCTTACAAATAAAGATGTGGAAGGAACTCTGTTTGTTGCCCACTTCTCCCGTTTCGGTTGTACTTCCAAAGGGATGTCTTACCTGAGGAGGATTTGATGTTGTACCTTGCTTTAGATTTTATCATTTTTGTCAGATAAAGAAGAGCTTTGTTACACCAACTAACTGTTATTTACATAACAATGGTGAATTGTTCATCTTCAACTACCCAAAATCACTAATTAGATATGTGATAAATGAATTTATAGTTATTTTCTTTTAGATTCCTGTTGAATCAATGCCCTTCCAAAATTGATGATAATAAAAAATTTCGAATGTTGATGATCTCTTTAGTTTATCTGTATTACTTGTCACATCTTCAGTCTCAGGCTGTCTTCTAGTAGTTTTAATATGCAGTCAGAAGGCCTTTTTGGAACCATAAATCTAGCTGCTTTCATTTATTAAAACTTATATTACTGGCACAATTTAGTTCCTTTATTGAATATCACAACATGATCTAGGATTTTATGTTGCTGGGGTGCAGTATGGAAGAATAATTTTTTTGGTTGCTTTGTCTCATCTATTTATTAAATGACCATTGAGTAATTGTGCGTTTAGGCCTGACCTGTCAATAAAAATTAAAAGATTGTATTATTGACTCAACCTTCGTCAGGCTATAAACAACTAAATCTGCAGGAGGATTTCATAATAAATTAAATTGAGGTGAAGCATTAAGTTTATTATCATTCATTTTATTTGAAGTACTTATAGCCTTCTTCTGTTGTTCTTTTCTTGGTACCTGAACTTTAGCATTAGATGAAATCCTTGTATTGCAGATGAGAATATTCTTGGCTGCTGTGCTGCTTACCTGTAGTTTTTGACATTGGGGTAATACTTGACTGTTGATTTTTAAGCTTTAACGAGGTTGGCTTAGTTCTGTTTGCCTCCATATTTTTTTTTATGCCTTGGAAAAAGTTGGCTCCCCTGTCCCCATTATGGAAAGCAAAATGCCTTTTTTTGTATTTGTTATCATGTGTGACAATGCTAAGCTCTATTGCTCTCTCCTTATTAAGTTGTTTAGCTTGCATCTCTTCTTCCTTAGGACAATGGATGAAAAAACAACTGGTAAACAAAATGGTGAAGCTAAATGATGTAATAAGTTTTGGCTTTTGGCATTCTAATGGATGCAGGGGTTTTCAAAAAATGAAGTTAATGAACTAATGCTGGTTATTTGAACTAATTTTCAGGTTGAAGTTGAATACTCACCACTTTATAATAACTACGGGTTGGGTTTGACTACATGGAGTCCTCTTGCATCTGGAGTGTTGACTGGAAAGTACACTAAAGGGAATATTCCTCAAGACAGCCGATTTGCATTGGAAAATTACAAGGTGTGTTATCATTGGAAAAAAACGTCATGGAATATCTTCAGGCTTAAATGAATTTTGTATGTCCCTTTTGTTTTTCAATTTTAGTTTGCTCATACGTACATTCTTTATTAGTATCTTGTCTCATTTTGATGTTGTAGCTCTTTTATGTCTCCTTTTTGTTAATTCTGGATGCACTTTTGAATTCCATTAACCTGTTTGGGTGATTCGTGGGCATATATATATATATATATATATATATATATATATATATATTTTCATTCATTCTTTCAAGATAGCTATATGTTAAGAAATTTACATATTAAAGTACAAGTACAGAGCTTTAGCATATCTTTCTCTAGTTTGTACTATGATTGTTCAAAGTGAAGAGTTGGCTTTTCATATAAGCTTGCAAAGAAACTCTATTATACTTTTGATCAGATCTGATTTGCTGGTTCATGCCACTCTGATTGCTCTTAATACATGCATTGAGGATGCTAATGCTTCTGACCCCAAGCACCTTTACCAAATAAGAGCTTCGGGGAGAAAAGGTTGCTCTTCCCCTAGGCTTGTTTGAGATCTGCGATTATTCAGTAAGATTTGAAATTCTTGAACAAATTACAGGAAAATTAAGAGTAACAAACATCAAACTAGGTGAATGCCTTGACATGCCTATTGTGTTTTTATTCTTATGAAAGACATTGTTTAGTTACCTTGCTGGCTTGCCTGCTATAGTTTGACATGCCTGTTGTATGTTGTTCTTATTGATATTGTTTATTTAGCTGTGAGTGCAAAATGAACAAGTTCTTCAGTTTCATGTGTAGTTAGATTAAGTTTAACCATTCAGAATACAGGAATAATTAAACCGTAAAAGTACATACAGTTGCTTTCTAATAAGTCTAAAAGAAATTATATTCAAGATCTGCACCAAAAAGCATGTGGTTTAACACCGAAGAACAAATCACATCATGTACCTGTGAAGTTGCTACCCAATAGGCTTTAGCATTTAGCTTTATCGTTACCATCTAGATGGTACTTTGTTGAAAGTAAATCTTCTATATAGTATATACCATTTACATAATGGTGTTCCTTGTCAACTTGTTGTCACTACATAACTGATGCCCTGGCTGGCTTGCTCAGTGTTTTTCTTAGACCAGGTAAAGTAATAAGAGTTATTCTGTTATTTTGAATAGCATAAAAAGGGGTTTATATATTCGTGGATGTGCTGAAAGGAAGACGAGCTACCAATGGTGATGATGCATTCCACTCCATGTTGTGATTAGAATAAATAAAAAATAATGTTGGTTTATAAAACACACTGGTTTCAAACAATTCTCATAATTTCAGTGGCTCAACTCTTTTGTTTGACATCCTCCACTTACAAGTCTTCTCTCTTTCTCTATATATATCATGATTCATTTTGGTTGGTTTTCAATGGTAGCTTTTTCATTTTACTTTACAGGTGATAAGTTTTATAAGTCTAATTTTATTTTTACAATGTACAGAATCTAGCATCCAGGTCATTAGTTGATGATGTATTAAAGAAAGTAGAAGGACTGAAACCAATTGCAAATGAATTGAATGTGCCTTTGTCACAACTTGCTATTGCCTGGTGTGCATCAAATCCAAATGTCAGCACTGTTATTACAGGTGCAACAAAGGAAAACCAGGTGAGTTAGTGCACTTTATTGATCTATGGCATCCAATCAGTTACCGATATGTTAAGCTCTTTACTTTTTAATCATGATAATTTGTTATCAAGTTCAAGATCAAATCTTAACTTTTATTGTTAAAAGCATCCACCTTATCCTTTATTGTCGAGTTTGTTGTGAGTCTGGCTATAATTGTAGGGGGTTCAGATGGTTTTGTCTTAATTTACTTTCCAGTCTTCAAGAAGCTGGTTTCATCTGCATTATACTGGCTTACTGCAATATATTTTCTCTTTCTAAATTATAGCTTGAACTCTTGTAGGATAGTTTGTCAAGAAGCCATAAAAAGATATTTGAATAAAATATTAAAAAGATCAAAATTTGTCAAAAATTAACCAGTTAATTTTCCCCAAAGGATAGGTTGCACTCTAAAGATATCTTTCCCATATTTTCCTATGTCTGACCCTAATTCCAAAATGTGCAGTTCATTACTAGCAATATTTTCAAACTTATTATAATGCTTGCATGTTTTATTGAGCCATTTTTACACTCTTGGCAATACCAAACTTATAACATCTATTATCCTCTTCAAATGCTGCTTCATGAACATTCTTGTAGAATCCGAGGTTGTTTGTTCTAGTACTCTACAGTTCTTTCGAACAGATGTCTGCTAAACTTAGATGCTGCTACAACTAAGATAGTTTAATGAAGAATTGATAACTTGTAGCTTTGCAATTAAGAAATTATTTAGATCCATGCAAGGGTTTAATTTTTGACATATGGAACCAATCCAACCAATTGTAGCAAAAGCTATTACCCGCAAAAGTTTTTGGTAAAGAACAATAATGCATTATACACTAATGAAAATGGTATGGCTTCCATTAACCAAGACTACAAAGCCTGTTTTCAAAACAATCCATTATTCACTTGCTTGCTCCTTCCATACTTTCTGCCGTTGTCACATAAAGTACCCATGCGATATTTCCACATTGTTGTACCCATGCTATTTTTTTTGAATTGTGTCAAGTTGTAAACCACAAGTCACTTGTTTCTCGTTCATGAGTTAAATTCTAAGTATAAAGTTTGTTGTTTGTCGCATGTAAAGCTGTTTTTGAAGTCATTGTTGTTAGTAGTAGCCATTGTTGTTATATCAATTCAAAGTAACAATTTGGCAGGGCTTAAGAGAGGAGCTTTTCCAAGCATGCTAGACAAGATGGTGCGTTAGTTGAAATATAGGGGAAGACAGTGAATTGTAGAGATAGGCAAGTGAACATCAGAGCTTCTGGAGCATGTTGTGCTGAAGGGAGGGTACCCAAGGGTAATTTTAAGTCATGAAAAAGCAAGCAGGTAGTCCAAGATGTGCCAAAGGAAGAGAAGGTCAGGGTACCCAAGGGTAATATTAAGTCATGAAAAAGCAAGCAGGTAGTCTAAGATGTGCCAAAGGAATAGAAGGTCATACCAAAGGGTCAAAATCACTAGAAAATGTTTCCAAGAAGCTTAGGCACATTTCTAGGGGTTCTAGTGTCATGTTGCAAGAAAAAGTCATTGTGTTCGCATTTTTCAATGTCAATGAAGAAATGGATGATGTAAGTGACTCAAAAAGTACTTTTTTCACTCAAGTGATAAATGTTAATTAAGAATTGGAACAAGAGTGCACTTTTTTACTTAAATGGCCAAACTCAACACCAAATTAGAATGAAAAAGTGACATTTTGACATTTAAATTTTTAATTGAAAAAGGGCGCTTGGGGTGACATAACCAAATAGTACTCCAAGGACCTTGGGCATGTTCACCATGACTTAAATGTCAAGTTGTTAAGTTACAAACACGTCAAAAGTGCTCCTATGGAAATATGGTGCCCAAAATGTAATGTTGCCGATTTCTGAATAGTGGCCATTGAATTAATTTAATTAATTAAATATTAAATTGTCCTAAATTAATTATTTGTGGACATTTATATTTAATTAATTAATAAAACGTTAAAATAAGTTTAGTAAATAATATGCTCAAATATTTAATAAAGTTATTTTATAATGACAAATATTTAAATATGAAAAGGTGGTGGACCATAAAAGGTGGCAAAAAGGAATTCATTGTATCTTTTGAAAAAATTATTATCGGGATTTTAGAGAGCTTGGCTTTGAGGAGCTTGAGGATGAAAACCCTTGGGTTTTAGGGTGGATTGAACGAAAACTCAATTTCATTGATTGGCGGATTCATTTCAATGGACAATTGATCGTTTGTGGAAATTTGTGAAGTCTTTTGGAAAAGACAAATTTCAAAGATTTTGTTTGTTTTCCAGGGGTTTGATTTAAATTCAGAGTTTGGAGAGTTTCAGGATATTCATGGTTGAAGGGCTCTTATCAGCTTTTGCGGAGGTAATTGCAAAATTAAATACTTCAGTTTATAGATTAGAAGAATAAAATATTATTAATTTTGTCCATGTTAGAGCCGTACCATTTGTGAAGAGGTCGAATTGCTCAAAGTCATAGCAGCTTAAAAAGACAGGTCAAAGGCTTAAAAGTGCAGCAGCTGAGCGTTTCAATGAAAATAGGACTCTTTTATACTAGCCGCCACCTTGTATAGTCTAATGTATTATGTTGGTGAGGCGTGGGAAGGGTTAATGCTTAATGGTCAACATTGCCTTTTTGAAGGAGTCCTAAGGCATTTAGGACTGTTTACAAACCTGCCGCAGCCTTTTTTTTGAAGGAGTTTTAATATTTTTGACTCTATTTGTGTGTGACCTGCTTTGTTTGTGGAGTCAAAAAGCAGATCTCTTGCATGCTGGAGTTGGGGTTTTATCTTCAGAACACAAAGGACACCATTAGAACAAGTTTTACAGCATTTTGTTGACCTATAGATTCTTTAAGTTTTAGTACAATTGCCTAAGGATCAAAACTTGTCTTTATCATGGACATGATCCAAGTACAAGACATTGAATTGCATAAACTTTTCAAAGCAGGAATCAGGCTTAAGTCTCCAACACTGGTCATAAAGTTTAAGTGCTTCTTTAGAGGATATGTCATAGTTGGAACAAAAGAGCTTTGTTAGAATCGTCACTAGCAGCCAATTGTTAGTTTGGCTATTTATAGCTCATGCTATTTTTAGCCATCACTATTTTTGGAAAGATAATCATATTTTGAGAAATCTTACAGAATGGTTAATTGTAGGTTGGCTTTTTTAAGACATACTCCTAGAAGATATATTTTAAGTTAAGAGTTATCCTTATAGAAATCTATTGGAAGATTTCCTAATTTTGGTTTTGCAAATGGGGTTGCAAGCTAAGTGGGCTTAACCTTGGGGAAACTCCATGGTTAAGCGCGCTTGAGCTGGAGTAGTACTGGGATGGGTGACTTCCTGGGAAGGCCCAGTGCTTCACCTCTGTGAGCATCACCTAGATGCAATGAGTGCTAAGTGGACCATTCATTATCATGAGAGATGGGTTCTTGTGAACCACTACTCATGCTAGTCATGAAACATGGGTCAATAAGTTTGACTCGTAAAACTACATGGTTGAATCCTGATAGCAATATCACAATTTAATTATTGTTATATTGCTGTTATAGTGCTGTCATGATATATTTATTGCTGCTGTTATAATGCTGTCATGATATATTTAACTGTCTTTTTTTAATGTTATGAACGATTATTTTTAAAAACATTATGAAAAATTGTTTTTCAACAGGGGTTATCTAGCCGTCCCCAGCTGCCTTGGGGACAGGCAGGCATCCCCTATGTGTTTCCTGCTGTCCTTGATTTTGGGGATGCGTTTTGGGATGTTTCCACATTTTATTGATTTGGGGCAGACGGCTAGGGGACGTCTCCTAACATCCCCCCGTCCTTGAAACGCCTCAGGGGATGGTGATGAGGGTTTGAGAGGTAGGGATGCGTTCCTGTGTAACACAGATATAAAGCACTCAACAAGTTTACAGCAAAGAGCTGCTACCCTCTTCCCCATATGGAGGATCTCTTGGATCAACTCTTGGGCACTAAGTTCTTCAACAAAATCAATCTCAAGTCTGAGAATCTTCAAATTCCTATTCAATCTGCAGACATTTGGAAGGTAGCTTTCAAAGGCAACAGGTTTCTGTTTAAATGGTTGGTTATTCCCTTCAGGTTAACCGTTAAACTATGCACCAACATTCATGCAGAATATGAATTGCATTCTTACGCTATCCAGCATACGTGTTTGTAGTTGTCTACATTGATGCTATCCTAATCTTCAATGAATGATGAAATGAACATTTGTGCCACATTCAACAGCTATTTCACACTTAGCAGTAGTGAAAGCTCTATGTTAATTTGTAGAAATATTCATTTGAAATGCAGAACAGTACCTAGCATCCTTTGTAAATGCATAGGGAGTACACATGGACCCAACCAAAATTTGTGTCATCCAAGAATGGCCTATACCAAAGAATCTCATAGAGTTCCACTTCTTGGGATTAGCAACATTGTATAGGAGGTTCATACTTAGTTTTCTCAAGTCCCCTAGAATTAGATCACCGGAGGATGCTCAAAGATAAAAATCACCTAGTTAGCCACATTGCATATAACAAAAAGTATTTGATGAATTGAAATGCAGATTTTGTTCCATGCTAGTGTTTGTGCTGACAACCTTTGAATATGCACTCAGAGCAGCCCTCTCTCAACATGGCCATTTGGTTTCTTTTCACAATGAGACCTTCACAGTGATAGTCTTGTGATATGCCATATATGACAAGGAGCTTTACACCATGGTTGAGGCATGTAAGCAGTGGAAACACCACATGTTAGGAAAGGAAATAGTGATCTATACAGACCACATTCCATGCCACTTAAGTTTCTAATAGACAATCACCATCTCAAGTGGTTGTCTTATGTCCAACAATTCCACCTCAACATTAGGCACAAGAAAGAAGTTCCGATCTAGTACTAGATTGTTTGAGTTGACCCCCTGTTCAATCTCTCTCACTGTGCTTGTTGTGTGAGGACACAAGTCAAACACTTGAGCAAAATTGTAAGCATCAGATGCATATTTCTCAAAGATCTACAATACTTTATAGAGTGCTAAGCCAATTCTGGATTTCTACTTGTAGGAAGATCTCTTATATCACCTTGGGCGTTGTGTGTACTACATAAGGAAGAGCTGCAAAAAGTCATACGGAAGGCTTATTTTGGCAAAGTTGCAAGACATTTCGATGTTCAGAATACTCTCATGGTACTGTGGAAGTACTTTGACTAATCACAACTCCAATTAGATGTCACCAGGTATATGCATCACCTGTGCCAGAGCCTATATGGTTAACAAGAGACAAGGTATGTTCATGCCTTTGGTGGTTTTGACAAAGCCTTGGGGATTCATTTCCACAGACTCTATTTTCTTATCCCACCACCAAATGGGTCACTGATTGTGTACACAGTAGTAGATAGATTCTGCATAAGGGAAACTCTTATGCCTTGCAACAAGTTCATTTCAGCTTTGGAAACAACTCTAGTATACTTTCAAAATGTATGTGTTCACCTTGGATTACCATCCACGATCATCTTTGATTGACACACCAGCTTCTTGGCCATTTTTCGAAAGCACTCTGGTTATTGATACACACAAAGTTGGACAAATCTACTTCTATCCATAGATTGATGGACAGACAAAGTAGTGAACAAGATGATAGTTCACCTTACTCAGATGTACAACTCTAGGAAGCAACACACATGGATGAAACCTCAGCATTCATTCAGCACAACTACAACAAAAACCCTTCACAACTTTGCACTGCTGATCCCTTTTCAGCCCATTTCAGGTCGGCTTGGGTTTCCAACAACTGGCGCCCATTGACGTAGCTTATCCCATGCTACCATCCTTAATGGCAACTCCTTAAGCTCAAAAGGAAGTTGACAAAGCTGCCAAATCCATTGAGCACATTTAGCAGATACAACAATAGGTGCAAACCTCTTTAGAATGCAAATGGTAAGTACAAAGAGTGCTGTGACAAGCACTACACACCATACACCTTCTAGGTTGGTGTTTGGTATGATTACATCTGCATTAGGAATGACTCGCAAGACCTCACCTCAAGCTTTGTCTGCTTTGGTATGGGACCTCCACTATAGCCAAGCAAGTAGGAGATGATGCTTTTGAGCTCACTGTTCCTACATGCCTTGGTTTGCACCCTATTTTCAATGCAGAACTCTTGGTGCATTACTACCCAACTCTGTTGGACTCTCCTGATGCTGCACAAATTTTGTAATTGGCTGAAATGAGGGCTAACTATGTTGCACCAATAGAAACTTACCAGATAATTGATCTTTGTTAAACAAATTTACCAACAAGAGATCCGTCTCTTCTAGATTGTGAAAGCAGGTCAAGTTCCTTCACAAGGGAAATAGTTCATGGAAGTGCAAGTTGCTCATAACTTTACATATCTAATTCTGCAGTTGCATGCAATGGAGGCCATTGCTTGTTAAGGAGGGGTGACTGATCTAGGAGGATCCAGGACATCCAAGAGCTCATAATTTTTTCATCACTCATATGTCATGTATGTGGCTCCATCAGTAGCCTAGTTTCTGCAGGAGACATGGTGGTAACACAACATCCTAACTCCTCCCCATACTTGACCAACACATCTGATGGAGTGCTGCAACGGATCTGTTCCATGTTGGTATTTGCAGCACCATTCCTGGGTAATGACAGTATGGAGGTATCTAACTAGAATTCAATAGAGCAACAAATAGTCTTGAAACAGCTGAACCAGTCATCACCCATCTACATGTATATTATTGTATACTACCCTTCTCCTTAACATTTAACATCTCTTTGGTTCACAGACTTCTGTTTTCTTCCATTCATATGATGTACTCAAGTTATTGGAACTCTTTTACCTGCTACTAAACATGCTCTTTGCTCTATGAGTTTACTGTGGACATTTCTATTCCAAGTGAGTGCTCTTCATTTTCCCAGCACAATGTTTACTTATAAGTGTTTCAGGGTTGTCTCTTCATGGTGTAGGTGAGTTCAATGCTAGTTGCTGCAGTTGCTATTGACTCTGAGATTTAAGATGAGCCGAGTCGCCATTTTCAATATTTAACAGTTTCTAAAGCGATATCACCTGCAGCCTTTATGGACTACATAGATTAGACTTTTTTGCACCCTTCACACATTCATTTACCATTTAGATGTGAAAGTAGAAAAAAAAGTGAAAACCATAGTACTAGGAGACTTGTACCCTGACTTTCGCTTGTACTAAAAATGCATCCCCTGTCTTGAAAACCCACATGGGGTTGTCTTCAGATATTAGGAGACTTGCAATGAAGTTTCTTTGCGTCTGTAATACGCCTCCTAGAAGCATCCCTTGAAAGTGGGAGACCTCCTATAGAAGTTTCATTGATTAATCAAATAAATTGCATTAGGTTTTCCTAAGTGCTGCTGTGTGGTTGACAAAAGCTAAAAGACCTAAAGAAGTACATGAAGACTTTTATTTTCTAATTTTTGCACATTAATTTCCAAGATTGTTGTAGCACAAAAAGTTCTTATCAAATCCAAAAGAGGTAATAGTTCAAAGGGAAACAATAGTAAGTCCTAATATGCATATAGACATTGACGTTTTATTAGTTGATTGAAAACATATTCATCTTTGAGGATCCCCATCCCATGTTTTAAAATAATGGCATTCCCCTTTCAATCTCTACCTGGCTTCTTCAAGTGATTATGGTTTAAAATAAATTTTTATATGATGCCAATGATTATCAAATATTAATAAAATTAATATTTTCTTTTGTTGATATCTATTTCAATACTTTGAAATGTTAATTTTAATTTTATTTTTAAGCATTTTAGCATTTTACAATTTTTAAAGTAGCATATCTGTTGTATGATTTTTTATTCTTTCTAAATTTAATTTATATGTTAATTTTTTTAAATTTTTCTTGTCTACTCCAAGTATTTGTGAATCCTTCTTGTCTCCTCCAACTTCATTTTGTGGGTCTACTTGTAATGCCTCGCCATGGACCCACGGGACATTAGCTTGGAAAACACAATTTTTTTTAACAACATTGACACAAACATATGACATAATGGTGTTTCTTTGCACAACAACACACTGAACAAGACGTCACCATTGCTTAGGCGACATAGCACAATCGGAAGACTCACAACACTTAAACCAACAAATCAACCCCAAAGAGGGATATAACCCAACAAGGGTCCTCTTAACACGATGATTAGACCCCTACAAGACTAGGCATCCCTAGGAGGCACAAGCCCCTTAACACAAGAAACTACAATGGATTGATTTTGTGCAAAGGCATGTTTCCCAATGCAAAAATTGGCATAACTTCTTAATGACACCCATCGATGAGATAGAAAAATTAGGAGATTCCCAAGTCTAAGGGGAACAACTTCCATTCACAAAGTTTTCCTAGAAAATGTCTAGAAGTACTTGTTGTTTGATGAATGGAGGGACTATAGTGTGTTAGGGGACTACATCTCACTCGGAGGGCACTAGTGTGACTACACAAGCGTCCAACATTTGTGCAATTGTCTAGGTTTAGCGTTGGTGTCCTATTTTGGTGCCAGAGTCCTAGTGATGTGTTGTAGTCCTTTCCCTGCATTGGGGTCTTGACTCTTGCACTAGCGCCCTAGCTAGTGAGCAAACCAAATCCCATCATTCTTCGTTCTCTAGGCCAAGCATAAGTACAACACAAGGGACCATGAGGAATGAATTACAACACAAAATAGACTCTCAAACGACAAAAATGATTGGGAGATCAAAGTGGTTATAGACATCTGATCTCAAGATACAATAGCCCATGAAAGAGATAGCTCTCAAGAGTTGGGGAGCCTTCAAGGGACTCCACATGGGACCAAAAACACAAGGAATGAAGGGGAAAGTGTTCCATACCTCTAGTCCACATAGAAAACCCCAAAACGGCCTTACAATGAGATGGGTCCCCACAACCAAACACACTTAAGGACACAAGAGGAACCTAGTGTTTTCAATGTTCAATTGCATGCTTTCTAAACTTGAATTCATTTTAAACCCAATTGAAAGGTGCTCTACGTTCATTTTAGCCAACATCACAATATGTTAAAAAGAACATAGAAGATGGCATGTGTGTTCGACCCCAACGCCGAATCATGTAAATAGACTCTAAAATGACAAAAAGATTGGGAGACCTCCATGAAGGAGATAGCTCTCAAGGGTTGGGGAGCCTTCAAGGGACTGCACGTAGGACCAAAAACACAAGTAATGAAGGGGGAAGTGTTCCAAACTTCTAGTCCACATCGAGAACCCCAAAGTGGCCTTACAATGAGATGGGTCCCCACAACCAAACACACGTGCGTGTGTGCGTGCACGTGTGTGTGTGTGGGGGGGGGTGGAAGTGTTTCATACCTCTAGTCCACATCGAGAACCCCAAAATGGTCTTACAATGAGATGGGTCCCCACAACCAAACACACGTGCGTGCGTGCGAGTGCACTTAATAGATGGGTTGTTGTGAACTACTAATCATGAGATATGAGTGAATGAGATCAACTCAAAGACTACACAGTTGAATTGTAATAAAACGTCACATGATTTGACACATTGAAAAACACTGCCTGCTTGGTAATGAATGGGCTAAGAAGTTTTATAATGACTGGTTTTTTAAGGCACAACACTTGTTGAAGGATTTGCAAGTGGGTAATAAGCTAGATGGGCCTGATCTTGGGGGAAACTCAATGGTTAATCATGCTTGAGTTAGAGTAGTGTTGCAATGGGTGACCTCTCAGGAAGTCCCACCGCTTCACCCTTGTGAGCATCACTTAGGTGCAATGAGTGCTAAGTTGATCACTCATGTTCATTAGATGAGTTGTTGTGAACTGGGACTCATGAAATCTGTGTAAGTGAGATTGACTCAAAAACTATGCAGCAGTGTTCCACAAAGTTTCTTGATGGGGACGGGTTTTGAGGATGGGGAGGACAAAGGGTCCAAGTTCGGGGACGGTGAGGGGACAGTGACAGGGGGGAGGGGGGTCATTGATATACATATAGTACTTGAAAAACTAGTTATAAAAAGATGTTTAAGAATTACATTTTAAATTAAACTTTGGCAAATTAGTAAAATAGCAAAATTGCAAATTATTAAAATATTGAATGTAATATTAATGTCATCTTAACTTTATTTAGTCTTTAGTTAGTCCTAAGTGAACTTTTAGTTAACACTTTCAATTTAGCTCTAGTTTGCTTAGGTGAACATTTAGTTAACTCTTTTAGTTAACTACTTCTACTCCCTAATTTGTAGGGTTTGTAAATTCTATAAGAGCAAGGCTCTTTAGTTAATAAGATTGATCTCATTATTTACTAAATCAACATGGTATCAGGTAGTGTTGGCAAATTTTTTGGAAGAATCTTTTGAAGAATATTTTTTGAAAGAGTTAGGAAAATTCGAGATCTTTTTTAAGCAAAGATTTTGGTTTCAAGATTGAAAAATTGCGTTATTTTTTGAAGAGGGAATTTGCGGATTTTTAACGGCAAATCGTGCCGTTTCTTTGCACGTCTCTTTTGTGTGATGGATCTGAGGAAATCGCGTGAGGGTTTATGGTTTTCGCACCTGTATTTTGCTTAAATCGCAAACTTTATTAGCGTCTGCTCTTGCCGACGCGGGTTTCTTTTTGCTTGTGCGGCTATGTCTGAGCATTCCGTGGTTTTTGGAGCGTTTTCCTGGGTCGTGGTCTTCATTTCTCTGCGCGCGACCCCTCTTGTTCTTTTGTTCCCACTTTTCATTCTTTTAATTTTGATGCACAACTTAATAATATATCATCCCTTTTAAAGTCACTTATATCTCCCTTTTAAAATTGGCACTTAACTTTATATTATAAAGTGCACTTTAAAAATCACTTATATCCTTTTAAATATAAAGTCCTTTTTAATTTATTAATAACACATAAAGTTAAATTATTATTATTTTTTATTATTTGATGTTATTAATATTAAATGCATAGGATCAATATTAACCAATATAATTCCAAGACAATAATTTGCCATCATGCCCAATATAGTAATCCCACTAGTTGACTATACCGGTGAATTACTATAAATAACAGTATGGGCAACTCATCCAAGTGACTTACTAAAAATAGTATGGGTCAAAGTGTCTTGAATCGCAGGGCACACCACAAATAAATTAGGACACTGAGCTGAAGAGTACTAAAATAAGCACCAAAAGGCCTGTTGAAGAGCCATAAATCACCCTCAAAGGCCCCCCTAAACACCATATTAGCCTATAGGGACCAAGTGATAGGCTAACCACTGCATCTGTCGACTGCCTAGAAAAAGGGGGCATTACATTGGCCAGTGTTGGTGCTAAGCTTAGAGTTGGGTTGCTTCAGATTTGGCGCTGCCCTATTGATCATCCCTAGTAAAAAGATTCATGTTTGTCCATCTTGAAGTATCCTAAGTGTATTCCGGGCTTGATATGTTTGGCAGTTGCTCTTGCTGTTTGTTGTCAGCTCAATTTCTATTTTTAATGTTTGTTTGGGTTTGAAGACAAATCTGCTCATGTTCTTCTTCTCATCTCGGTTTAGAAGTCTGGAACAAGTATACCTTTTAGGACTTTCTAAAATACTAGATCCGTTTGGTTACTTTTGAAGCTTGTTTGTACTCTTACCATGCAATCTCTGTACTTCATTTAATAAATCCAATTATTTTTATTATTGGAAAAACAAAGCATATCTGAAGTCCTTATATGTGCTGAAAATGCATAGTGTCAATGTTGTTTCTGTATGCTGTAAATATAAATGCTTTTGGCACAGTTTCTTTCAGGTTTCAAAATATTTTTCTCAAACCTCATTTGTTTATAACTTTGTATAACTTTCTTTTTGAACTACATATTCTACTCATGTTGTGTGTTGTACCCAAACCAAATTTTTTGCTTCATCAATGCATTTTGCATAAAAGAGTCTAAACCTTGCTAAAATGATGTCAAATCCAGTTTTTGGGCAATATCAAGCATGGAGTTTAGTTAGTGTTGTGTCAGTCAAAAGCAGTATCCATTGATTAGAACCTGAATTGGAGACCCAGAAAGAGGCATTTCACGATGGAGGAGCATTTCACGACGATAATTATACCTTTGCATGGTCATTTTAGTGACTAAGACGAAGATTTCAGTGGTCAATTTATGAAGATTTCTCAGGCAAAAGCAAAATTGTGCCCTTGTAGCTCAGGGGCACCCTCTCTTTGGAGGTCTAAATTTTGTGGCATGTGCTCATAAACACAGTCAATCTCTTCAGAATTAGCCCAGTTATCCGTTGAGCTATCCTGCAAGATTCTCCGAGGTCCAGAACTCCGGTAACTGACGTCAGAAGCCAAGGTTCAAAAGATTAAAGATTGTAAAAGCTTGTCAATTTTCAACTTTTGCGCCCCTGTAGCTTAGGGGCGCCCTTCTTAAAGAGGGGCTAGCTTATGGCATTCCTGCCTGTTGTTGCATTTAATTTCTTCACAACTAGTCTGGCTATCTGATGAGCTATCGAATGCAGACATCCGAGACCCAAAGCTCCGACAGTCAAGGTCAGAAGATGAGGTTATGAGGAGACTTCACATCACAAAAATTTCTCAAAGGGTAAAATTGCGCCCCTGTAGCTCAGGGGCGCCCTCCAAAATGACCCCTGAGATGAATGAGATTGTAGAGAAGGTCTTCCTGACATTTGTGCTACTCTAGTCCGGTTTTGCAAAGCACCAATCAGCATGTCAATCCGACATTCCGAGTGATTGTGGTAGAGATTCTAGCAGGCACGTGAATCGGCGGGTGGAGAAACATGAAACATACACTGTAGCCTTTGTAGGCCAGGGGCGCCTAGTCTTTAGGCCTGTTAGATGGGGTTATTCTCTTTCGAAGTCTTCACGGGACTTGTGCGTAATTGTTCCAGCTATCCAATGAGCCCAACCATCAGCCTCCGGGATTTGGCAAGCGCTCGTACGTGTGAGGTCTTTGCAAAATACTAAAAAAAGAAGATAGCTTGAAAAATGGCTAAGTCTGGTCGTATATTTCATCTTGGGAAAGGTGCGCTTCTCTTTGAGGTCTGGTGAAGAAAATGGTGATCTTTTTTTGTCAAATCGCGGATTTGTCTGCTGTGCAAGATCGCGTGATTTCTTCTACTTTCGTGAGTCAAGGGTTCGCAGTGTCTCTAAGCTGCATTTCGCGTTTGTAATATGCGCGTTTTTTTTCTGCCTTTCTGGGCGATTTTAAAATCGCGTTTCTTCATTTCTGTGCGTTTTTTTCAAATGGGTTTTTGTTTGAACACGATTTGAAGGATTTCTTCGGTTCATTTGACAAATTTTGGCGCGCGACACTTTGTTTTTGGGCCTTTGCAACTTGCAACCTGTGAGTTTCTTTTGGTTTTTGTTCGCGACTTGTCTTGGGCAGTTTTTCCTGTTTGCTGCGTTTTTCTTTGAGATGTAAGATCTTTGTTTTGGGTGTTTTCCAGATTCGAGTTTTTGTTGGATTCTGGGCTAGATTTTTTCTAGAATTTTTGAAGGCTTTGTTTTTTCTTTGAGCTAGGGTTTGCAGAATCATACCTGTGGGTGTGAGTTTGCAGTTCTTTTGTTTTCATGGCAGCTTGAAAAAAAAGATATTTGGAGCCAGTTTTGATAGAAATTCTAGGCAAAATAAAATTTCTGTATAGAGTTTTCAAAAACTTTCTTAAAAAATTTACACAGAGTGAAAAAAATTTACATAGAGTTTTGAAAATCTTTCAGAGTTTTTCTAAAAAAAAATCTTACAGTTTCCGAGTCTCTTTTTCAAACAATTTTTGAAAAATCGGGAGTTGTGCTAGTTGATTGTTGATTGTTTTGCCAGTTGATCACAGAGTTACCTTGTTTTTTGTGCTTTGGAAAACGGGAGGGAAGGCGTTTTTGTCCAATATTATGTTGGAAACTTCATAGAGGTTCAATGGAAAGAATTACAACACGTGGAAGCTAAGGATGTTTACCATCTTTGAGTACCGGTGTCTGGATGAGCTTGTTCTTGGTACAGAAGTTTGTCCCACTCTTGTTGGGAAGGATCAGGACAAGTATGATGGAAGTAATAGAGTAGTCATGCTTCTTAAATTATCTATTGCCGATGAGATGTTACCAAAAATACCATTCAGTAAATTTGCTGTAGAGATCCGGAAGCATCTAAAAGATCTTCATGAGATCTTGGACAAGGGAAGGGCTTTCTTTATGAAGAATGTGCTCTTTTCTATTATGATGGATTATCAAGTGTCTTTGTAAGAGCACTTGATGAAAATATAAAATATTTGCGATCAATTGGAGGCCATTGGTCATAAGATGGAAAAGGAAGATGTGGTGGTGACCACTTTGAAGAGTTTGCCATGTTCCTACAAGCACTTCATCGAAACGCTCAACATTACATCCACCAATGTTGACTTGAAGTTTGATGAGCTGTGCAACAAGCTTTTGCAGTAGGATCGGTGGAAGAAGCAATTTGGGAGCAGCAGTGAGTCTCCAAGTGTTGAACAAGCATTTATTGCTAAGGACGTTGGCAAAGGCAAGTCCACTCCTCAAAAAGGATGAGGCGATTCGGAGGAGGGCTCCAAGAAGTCTTTTACTTGCCATTACTATGGGAAGATTGGTCATATACAGAGGTATTGCAGAAAGTGGTTGGCTGATGAGAAGTCCAACCAAGAAGCATCTCAACAAAGTGCTCACATAGTGGAGCAGATTGAGTAGAAGGAGTCTTCACACTACGCATTTTGATGACCAACACAATATGGGTAGACTTAGTTTTTTGTTTGTACAATGACCATTAAGGGAGGGTATTAAAATATTGAATGTAATATTAATGGTCATCTTAGCTTTATTTAATCTTTAGTTAGTTGTAAGTGAACTTTTAGTTAACTCTTTCAGTTTAGCTTTAGTTTGCTCTAGTGAACATTTAGTTAACTCTTTTAGTTTAGCTTTAGTTTGCTTTAGTGACCGTTTAGTTAACTCTTTTAGTTAAGCTTTAGTTTGCTTTAGTGACCGTTTAGTTAACTCTTTCAGTTAACTACTTCTACTCCCTAATTTGTAGGGTTTGTAAATTCTATAAGAACAAGGCTCTTTAGTTAATAAGATTGATCTCATTATTTACTAAATCAACACAAATACTAACATTTTAAATACTTGAATACTATTACTAAAAGACTAAAAATAAATAAAATTCGACAAATGAAATTGTTGAATTTGAGAGTTGTATTATATCGAAAATATGACATCATAATATCACGTCATAAAGATGATTACAATGAGTAGCATGATACATTGATATCAAAATAAGTACAAAATGCAAAAATGTAGTGAAGGGAGGCCTCTAATCATCCCTAAATTCCTCATCACTCGAACTACTGGAATCCTCGTGGTCAAGCTTTGCCTTTCTAACACTAACCAGCCCTGCATCTAAAGTCGAAACATCCTCGTCAATCTGTGTTGGCTCCTTTGGGTATGCCCAAGGCATCAACTTCAAAAATTTTTAAGATTTTTTTTAAAAGAGACACTTTTTGCATCTGCCCAACATGGGGGACACCTGGGCATCTCCGAGATGCTCGAGGGACGGCTAGGCGTCCTTGAGATGTCTAGACGTCTCCCCCATCCCCGCAAAGTTTCCCAAGTCCCAACGGAGGTGGCGGGACGGCGAGGGGACGTTTCTCAGCCGTCTCCAAGTCCCAAAATGTCCCAGTCTCCGAAACGCCTAGATTTAGGGGGGGATCCATCCCCGTAGAACATTGCTATGTAGTTGAATCTTAATAAAATATTGCAGGAAATAGGCAGTTTTCCAAGGGAGTTGATCAGCTAGCATACCCTTTCAAATCCTTAATTACACCACTTAATCTTTTAGAAATTAATATTTATATAGGTATTGTTTTATTTAACAACTTTTACGCCATTTACATAAATCAAAGGAAAATTAGTCCTTTTACATATTTGGGTAAACAGTTTCATAATAATAGTTGACAAGATATGTTATATTAGGGATTCCCCTATATTTCTTTTGTTTGCTCCACGAGTTTATTCTTTAGGTTGGCTGAAAAGTCTGTATATAATTTGAATCCCGTTAATTATGGATGGAGTTGAACCATAGGGAGTGCTGACTCGAACGAAATCCTCATTTGTATGAGATTAACTGAATAATAAAAGGTAGTGTGACAACACTCTCTTGAATTAGAATTATTGAATCAATTGAGCTAATTTACTTTAGGTGATAGAATCTTATACAATTCTATGGTTAGAAGTTGTATTTTTTGGTCTACTGCAGAAATTTTGGAGTCGTATTAAAATTAATTTGAAGTAGCTCAGAATATTGTGCATGTAGACACTTATTGGTGAATTAAAATATCAACTTTCTTTGGGCAATAATCATTAGGAGCACAGCATTGTATAAAGGGTTTTATATAGGATGATTGCAAGCAGCATTAGGAGCACACCATAGTTAAAAGGCTTTTATGCAAGTAAGAACAAGACAGAAGTACACCATAAATATGCCACTTGTGGGAAATGAATTTAGTTGGAGATTTTATTGAAATTTTAACATGCTTTAATGTTGGAGTTCAATCTATGCAGACAGTTTAGGTTACACATAATTGTGGAGAGGGTTTACTTGCAGATAGATCATTTTTCTAGGACATAAAGTTGATGCTATTTTGGAATTTTCTTATTAGGAGAGAAAAAGCAGTACAACGACAAATGATTATTGTTAGTTTGAAACTTTTCATCGTAGGTTCCTAATTAGAGATCCACTGGTAACTTTATTTGTGCCATTCTAGCAAACTTTTGTGGTTGTTCTATCATTCCTTGTGTATGCTAATTCACATAATCTGCACTTTATTTTGCTCTTCTAAAAGTTAATTTTAAAAAAACTTACACCTTAGGTAGGCTTTTATAGCAAATAATTGGACAGTATTCCTTTAGTCTGTTTCTAACTTTCTAACCATTATTGTCTCTTCAGATTCAAGAGAACATGAAAGCACTGGATGTAATTCCATTGTTGACTCCAGCAATTATGGAGAGGATAGAGGCTGTAATTCAAAGCAAACCGAAGCGCCCAGAATCATATAGGTAGCTTGGTACTTAATTTGATCTATTTGATGTAATAGATGCTGGTTACCTCTATGTTAGAATTTATTTCCGGCGGTTATGGAGAGGTTGGAGGCTGTAGTTCAGAGCAAACAGAAGCACCCAGAATCATATAGGTAGCATAATAGTTATTTCAATCTATTTAATTTAATAGATGTTGGTGACCTCTATGTGAGAATTTATTTTTAAGCATGCGATTCTCATTGAATCATATACACTGGTATTTCCACATATAGTTGCATTATTCAGTAACAATAGTGGACATCACAAAACATAGTTGACAATTTTTTTTAAATCTACGTTTAAAATATTTATTGAGTATGCTAGTAATTTTTCATTAACTTAGTTTCTCAACATTTCTAGGTTGCATCATTTACTAATGATAACAGAAATGGTAAGATTTTGTTGCTAATGTCTAATGCAAATTTGCTAAATACTAGACAATTTACAACTAATGCTTGGATTTCTAGTTCTAGTGAATTTTAACTTGATCATTTTGAAAAGATTTTGGATGACTCCCACCTAGTTGAGGACATCTTTTTGATTATGAACATTGGTGTTTCCAGTTCAAACATATTATTTGTACCATTAAAACGATGGTTTTCCAGATGTTACTAAGCTTTGATTTATGAGCTACAATGGCCAAGTTCAGTTCGAGAAGAACCTTGAAGTGGTTGTGCATTTATATTACACTAGGAAAAATTTCCTTTCAAAATAACCTGTTGAGTTTTGTGGTTTGCACTTTGCAATATGTGAATTTGTTTTCTTAGGATCTATATTAGGTAGATAAATATAATACTACGATCTGTGTCAAGGACAGCAGGGGACGGGAGTTCAAGAGGCCATTTTTAATCAGACTAGAAAACATAAGTATCCATCTACATAACATTGATCTAGGCCAACAAAGGTGCTCATAAAAACTTAACTACACTTAAAACAAACTATACCCTTTGCAACTTAACACTACGTTATTATAATGGAACCTTTGTATCTTAATTTTTTAAAGTTTCATTTAAGCTCTGAACCACTCAAACACATGTATGAATCCATATAAAATGTATCTATCTGAAGCGAATCAAATGCATCCTTTCATTGATTTCTAACTAGGGGGCATGAGGAATGGTGAAGAAATAAAATGAGTCAGGTCTACATTAAAAAATCTTAATAATATCAAAATATAATATAACAGCTTATTATCCTAAGGACACTATTAGAACTGCCCTTACAACTATAAGAGAGCTCATACTATGAAGAGAACAATAAAGGAGCGTAAACACCATCAAACAACTCATTCAAGTACCATACAAATAATTTAACAATATAACTACAATGATATTTTCCTTAGAAGATATTACTACAATGATATTTTCCTTAGAAGATATTATCAAATAGAGTGAAAGAGGCCTTCAAGTATAAATTGAACTTTATTCCTCCTATCAAGGTGTTATTAGGATTTCATCTACTTAAAATGGGACTTATATTGGAAACAACACAACTTTATGAAAATGACCCCAAGATGTCAACATCACAACAATACCCAAGATTTTGAACAATATACGCCAAACCCATGCAGTGTCTTCCAAGCATCATTCCTATGGTCAAGTAAGGTGGTTACTTACCTCCTTGCCATACGACATCATGATGTCATCTCATGGCACTAGCTAACTCTCAGGCCAAGAGGGCCAAATGTCTAAAGGTCAAAGGGTATTCAAGGAAAAAAGAAATATGCAAGCACCAACATAGCTCAAGAATTACAAGGGAGATAGCAACCCATTAGAAAACATAAGAAAAACCATTACCACCACTTAAAGAGTAGCACATCCTAAATCTATATTTTGATGACATACTACAAAATCAACACATACAAATTGACAAGGAAATGTGCATACAACTTTGAGCTTTCATTTTGATGACACCTACACATCACACTAATTTGTCATACCATACAAAAATAAGCACAACACAACATGTATTAATATCAAGTGCTCGCAAATATTGGGGAAGCATACACCTTGTTTGCCAAGCTCTCCAAGCTAGTGAACTTCTTTTTCTTCCAAGAGCTCATCCTCTAGCCTTCTTCCAAGAACAACCACCGCAAAAAAACAAACCAAAAAGAGTAAAACATAAGGAGTTATGGCCACATAAAAAGATCTTAATAATATTAAAATGGCATAGAACATATTGTAATCTAAAGGAAAGTATTATAACTATCTCTACAACTATACAAGGGCTCATACTACGAGAAGAACAATAAAAGAATGAAACATTATGAAGTCATTTAACTTCCATGCAAATAATTTGACAACAAATACAATTATAATGGCACTTTCCTTAAAAGTTTATCAAAGAGAGTGAAAGAGTGAAAGAGGTAAATTACAAATGTACCTCATGAATAATCTTTATGAGAATCAAGGTGTCAATAAGATCCCATTATGTTGTAGGACTTAAAAAAAATGATTTATATTAGAACATAACACATATTGTATCTGAAGGTCTCCAAGACCTCAACATTACAATAATTGACAAGATTTTAATAATATACTACTCCAAAGCCGTGTAATGTCTTCAAGCCATCTCCATGGCTAAGCAAGGAGGGTACTTACCTCCTTAGTACAAAATAACAAGCTTTTCAAGGAATGCCAAAATCTTTGAAATCCTTCCTATGGTTGTTGCATTTTTTGCAAATAACAAATTTTACTAGCAAACCTCAACCTTTCCCCCATCTTATTGAGTGACGATTGGTATCCTACCCCCTCCTTATTGTTGCAAGTGAAGAGGAACATGTGATGAGTTGAACTACGAGGAAGGAGTCAACTAAAGCAACCCCCTTCAATTTTTATACCTAAGAGTGGCCCAAACATGGTAGCAAACAAGTAGAGTGATTCAAAATTTCTTGTCTTTGGGGGATGGGGGCAATTTTTTTGACTTGGCATATATGATGTTTGTTTATAAACAATTGAAGAGGAGATTGACACAAAATCTCTAGTTTGTATATGTTTAGGGAATAGACCTTTGAAATATCACTCTTTGGGTGTATTATGTTTGGAACTTCCTTTTCTTTGCTAGAGAATGTTTTTGTTTTCTCTAATTTCAAACTATGGAGGATCAAGATTGTGTGTGCAATAATGATCCCTAGTTTTATGGAAGCCATTGAGTTTTTGTTTCCTTTGCAGTCCATTCTTTGATCAAGCTTTGGTAATTATTATTAAGGCTCCATTATGGATTTTTCTATCTAATCTCCCACTATTTATGAGAAATTATTACTTGATCAAGCAATTTATTGAAAAGATTTGAGGGTTTGTGTGTTGGTAGACTTATATAAGCCTATCTTTCACACCATAAAGATCAATTATTCTCAATGCACTAGAATTTAGTATATAAAATTTGAGGGATTTCCATTTAGATGCTTTCAATGTATCCAATCAAGGCACAAATTGGTAGAGAGCCCATCTAAGTTTCCTTTGTGCCCTATTTTTTAAGACATAGAAAAGGTGAATGCTTGAAAGCAAATTTTATTAAAAAAAATATTGAAAGGTTTCCAATTGCTCTTTGTTTGACTTCAAAGGAAACTGAGGGAGAGGAAATTTATCATGGTAGGTCTCCTATCTTTTATTGTTTGGATTAGATTGTTGGTAGATGGTCAATGCTCCCCTCAAGATTCGTTACATGGCTTAACCATCTCTCGTGGATCCATTAACTCTCACAGTTGTATCGAGCATTAACAGGTTGATCTTTTGGTGCAACGACAAATGTGTTTCCAACAATTGGTATCAGAGCCAAAGGTATCGGGTTTGAATCCCCTCGTGTAACGTTGAGGGGGATATTGTTGGAAGATGGTTAGCACTCCCCTCGGGATTCGTGACATGGCTTAACTGCCTCTTGTGGATCCGTTAACTCTCACAGTTGTATCAGTCATTAACATGTCGATCTTTTGGTGCAACAACTGTGTTTCCAACATAGATCGGCTCAACTCCTACTATAAATGCTTTTGATTGTTTGAAGGAGGACAAGGCAATTGAGCATAAGGACCCATGCAATAATTAGAATATGGAAGTTTTTCTCAAATGGAAGAAGATACATTAGCTTCTATAGAAATCCCCACCATCCAACAATGAAATCCAAAAATACTAAGGTGAATTATGGATCCACATGCATATATAGAGGAATGAAGATGGAAGCTAACATATTACATTTGGAAGCTATGGACACCATTGGTGAAGGTTACTAGTGGACTATGTAGACTCTTCTTTTTTGCAAGGAAGGAGGATACTTTCAACACAATGGTGAACTCTCGTTACCATCTTTGGATTTTTTAACATAAGTTAGAGATGGCGACTCTTATGGAGCTCAAGAAATTATATTTGGGGCTTATTAGCTAATTGATAGATTAACAATATTTTTAAGTTAATTTGGATAGCCAAATAATTCTCCTTTTGACGTGTTGTATTTTAGTTTTTTGGATATGGTCTTGTGCCCTAATAGATCCCTTCTTTTTATGAAAAAAAACAAAAGTTTTTAAAGTTAATATATTCCAATGATGTATAAATACAACAATTTAAAAATTGGTAGCAACAATTGGTACAATAACTCAAACCAAATACACCTATGTTTTATATTCATTAAACATTCATCATAAGCCAAGACCAACATCTACCACAAGGTAATATAACTCCATGGTACTATCTCTATTATACCACAACAAGAACTAGTACATTACATCTAATTCAAGTGATTTCAAAAAGACATACCATGGAACCCTAATACATGCTTACTAAGACACACAAATCACAATATCACAAACATAATTATATTAAGGTTTGGAACCATTAACTACATTATCCTTTCTTATTGGTGACCATAGTAAAATCCTTATTCTTTCAACATGCAAGCATCACAAATGAAACACTCACCCCAAACTTATATAACATCACATTTTATTTTCTTTTACTACAATCTTGAAATATCACAATTTCCATTTATTAGATACAAAATAAGATACATCCCTTTTCTCATAAAAAAATAATGAGGGTGCATAAACCTATTCTTTAACTATAAGAAAAAGAAAAACAATTTTTATGAAACATAACTATATTGGGATGGTACCTCACTAAACCATCTTCAAGTTCAAGATAAGGAAACCTCAATAACATGTTGATAAGAAGATACAAATTCCTTTATTTGAACATTTCTATATTACAAATAATATGTAGAAGTGAGACAACATGTCAATGAATAAGACTTGCTCTCCACCCAATCGTAATGGCATCATGAAGCCTCACGGGCTCTAGCCATACCCCCGAACAAAAGAAGACTACCAAAAAATCTTGGTATGAAACTGAAAATAGCTTATCCATAATTCTTATTCACCCATTTTACAAAACAACTCTCAACCCACACACCCAACAAATTTGAACTCTCCTCAACTTGTTTTTCAAAACAATAACGAAAATAATACAACAAATTTTCTAAATAAACTAGCTTGGTAGCAGCAAGAAAGAACTTATCTCCAAGGCTTATGCTTCTTGAACATCATCACCATGTGTGAGATCTCCTTTCTCTCCATCTTTCTTTCATTTTTCTCTCTAAACTCTCAATAAGGGTTCTCCAAAATGAATTCAACTTGAGTCTTCTTGAATGAGGGAGTGACACTTGTCAATCTACCATTCAATCTTCAAGCACACTCTTCCACAAGTGTGAGAAAATTTAGGGAGATGAGAAGGGAAGGAGTGTACTCCACTCCATCCAAAAATTCATCTTCATTAAGAGGGGGATGGAGTACTTGGTCTCTCCATCTCTCATGTCCCATCTTATAATTGAGTTTGAAGACCAAGACACTATCTTCCCCTTTCTTCAAATCTTTCAAATACATCATTTCTCTAAATGACCAATAAATGAGGGTCATAATATGACCCAAGATATGGCCATAATTAGGTACCCAACCCCTAGGTACCTACCATAGGACCTTAAAAATCACGAAACCACTTAAAAATAGGTTTTAAAACCCCCTTTAAAATCACAATAAAGAATGCATCCAAAATTCAACTCCAATTAAGGGTTTGTAACCCCTAATTTCCTACTCACACTCCTAACTACCCCCACAAGACATCTTAACACATAACCCCAAACACTCACACTCCTAACTACCCCCACAAGACATCTTAACACATAACCCCAAACATTAAGCCCTAAAACACAATCACTCCAACATTAAATGCTAACACTACTTACCTTTTTGGTTACAAAGGTTCACAACAATTGATTTTACAAATGGGGTATTAACTTAGGTCTATATGGTCCTCCTTTTTTTCCCTTGACATAATTATTTTACCTGCACATTAGCTCACACCATTTATATTCAACATATTAGTAAGGTTAAGCCATAACAATATAAAATTCCATATTAATTGTACCATAATCCAGAATTAGCTATTGATTATGCACCCAATTCCCTATACCATTCATGTCTATTAAGTATATCAACCAAAATCCATCTTTATTTAGTTGAATACTACAATTAAAAAGAATCATTCATCTATCCACTTAATTCACTTTTTCTAATTATTCATTATTGCTGATTACTACTCAGTTAGATATAAAATATGTTTTACTCACCTCTTCCACACACTTGTGATCTTACCATATTTGATCGATGTTTCATCCATGCATACTGGGTTGTAGTCACCCAAACTTCATGTGCCATTATTCACAACTTGCTAATCTTCTAGTCACACTCACTATTGATATCCACCTTAGCAAACAAAACTCATTAGTATTCTTTAAGATCTAACTCAAATATCCTTCCTAGCTTCATATTAAATCAACTAGTTCATTGAAATGTGACTCATAAATCATAATCCTCCTCACCATAACACATTAGCCCTAGCTAGACTAGATGTTCATTTTTCAATTTACATATCGCCAAAGAAATCGTCATAATTCTTTAAGATGCAAATTTGAGAAGCTAGAGATTTAAAGAACAATCATTTAAACTAGATAGCAATCCTCACTTATAAAAACACACTATAGGATACAAGGGTTGATTATTCCCTACTTGAAGCACTTCATTATCTAATAACCAATTCCATTTTGTTATTTAAACATGTTCATATTTTGATGTATTAGAGAGTGCAAGTTCACCCTAAGGTTTATTAATGTAATACAATAATGACAACACATAATTCATTCATCATCTTTGATGTGATTCACTAGTAATCAATGGAATAGACATTGTAAAATCGGGTTGTATTGATTACATACTAGGTGGGGCCTTACATCGATGGACTGCCTAAGTCAACTATTGTATCACACGATCTCATGTAAATATGATTCATGTATGGACAATATGACATATGATGTTATGGATTGTATGGAGTTATTTCTTATGTATTGATGTACTTGCAATTACTTGTTATTTTATTAATTTGATGTTTATTTGGAATCAAAACATTACGTTTGGTATCAAATCTCTATGTTTAACACTAGGGCCTTTGTCTACTATGCTAAGATGCAAAAGGTTCATGTTCTTGCCTATGTGGTTTTAATACTTGGTGCATGATTGTGCAAGTACTTGTTTTGGTGAGTTAGTATATGGCTCCTCGCATGGGTGCTTTGAGTGGCATTTAGTGAGTTCATTGTGAACCAACTCGTGTAGTGTGATTGAGGAGGAAGAGTGTCTCCTAGATCCTAATGCATTTGATGGGGGTAGAAAGGTACCCTTGGTTGGGAGTCTCTTGAGTGGGGAATGATCACTCTTTGATGATTTTCTCATTATGTGAGAACTTTAGTTGGGTCTTTGCATGTGTGATTGTGGTGTTGATAGCAATTATTGTTGCCATTTTACCTAGTGTGATATGTTTGAGAAATTCTTTTTGGTGAGGGTTAGTTAAACCCTTGAGATTTCTAAGAAGTGATTTCATGTGTGATGGCTATCTCGATCTCTTGATTATGTTAAGTATGAATGTGTAGCGACCCTCGAGTGGTCCTACTTATGTTTATGTGTCCTCTTTAGATGTGTGTATATGGATGCATTGATTGAAATAGGGTGATAATTTCTTGGCTCATGATTGAGCATTCTGAAGTGTCTTATGTGAGTTATGCATTGAAAGTAATGTGGGTATGACATATGCTTGAATCATAAAAATGTGTTCTTTTGGTAATGTTGCCTATGGTGCATTATACATTGTATCTTTAATGAAGTATCATCATATGTGTGAAGGGATCATGTTAGTGCATGAATGTAATGCTGCATTATCATAATATAATATTTGGGTCAATAATTTATGTCCCCAAATCATGTTGTCCACAGGATTCTCATAAGAACCTAGATAGGTATTTGGAATTGTTTTCCTCTTGCATGAAATGCATGTTTAATTGTTAAAAGAAATTATGCTTATTAGTCCAACAACATACTAGTTTGTCTTAGAACCTCAATTGTAATGTTTCGTATGAAACACATAGATATCATTTTGTTTTACCTTGTTTTAGTGATGCATGATATGAGTAATGTGTGTGTCATTGCATTTAATTGTAAATTCCTTGTGGAAGTTGTACTTGGATAAAGCCCTACCATTCTATGGATAAAATTTGTGGATATCATAGTAAACCTTGCATATGCCTTCTTGCATTATAATGTGATCATGTCAAGATGAAGTGTATGAGTTAGTGTAGTTCTCATTAGGCATGGTTGAGTGAAATTGATGGATTATATTTGTATTGTGTTTGAGCATACTCTCTTTAACACACTTTGGATTTAGTCCCCCAAGGTGTCCTGTAGTCGTCACTCCCCCAAATGTGGCTAACTTTAGTCACTCAATTCTTGTAATCATGTTTTCAAGTTTGATGTTTTATTTTGGTTATTGATGAATTCTCTAATCATTGATTATGGATTGGCATTGAATTTTTCTTTTTCTTATGAGCGGACTAGTCACCAAATTTTCCATCTATCTATTTTGTGGCCCTTGGTCGCACTTGACTTATTGTTTCATTGCACACATTTTACAATTTATTGTTGGAATTGATAATTCCACCTCTTGGGTTGTGTTTCATCCTTGTGGTGGCTATTCTAAATGTTTGAAATTTTGATCCTATTATATGTTACGTTTGTTCCGTATTAGGTTCATAATGAACCCTTGATAGAATGTGCTAAGTCTTGATGTTTGGGTTAATTAGAATAAATTGCATCAAAACTATTGTTCATAATGAAATAGAAGTAGAGGTTGTGTGGTATTTAAAAACTATTTTGAAATGCTTGTATTCATACGCAATCTAGCTTTGAGCCGCTTCAATGTGTGTGAATATCTTTGTGCTTGGAATTGAGTGAAGTATATTCAAATCTTGTATGAGAGTGCTTATGAGATTATATGTTCTCTAAGTAAGAACGAATGTGGCTATTTGTGTTTGCTACATGCTTGAATATATTTTTTAGTAGATGGCTAGATGTGATTTAATTCACCAACCGGGTGTACTCTTGTTTTTCGTAGCTTTGCTTGTTGTGGTCTTGTGACCATGTTTCCTAGTACCTTGGCATTAGTTGGATGTTTGTCGAGGTGTCTTGGGCACCAAAATACATGTTATTGATACTGTGAAGATGCACATTTGAGTCATTTGGGTTTGAAGGTGCATTAGTAAGTGTTCATCTCATATTATTATGTTTATTTCATTATATTATTTATGTCTACCTTGTTAAGTTGCAAGATTAGGTTGACCTGGTGGCTTTTGGGAGTTTCTCCTTGGTTGTTTAATGGTCTTCCTATCTTAAGGATATAAATATATGTACTTCTAGTTTGATAAATTGGTTATCTTGAGAATACTTAGTGGTTGAACCCTATAGTGGTCATGGTCTTCTTTTTTATCACAATTTCATGATCTTGTTGAATTATTTAACCTTAGGCCGGTCAGTTGAGCATCAAGATAGTGAAGATCTAAGTTTTGCTCCTATGCTTCCTTAGTGGTTGCAGTGTGGGTTTTGGGGTTGCTACGCCTCAATGTTTGGGAGTGCTTATGCCTTTCATAAATAGTTTCCTAGAATCTTGCCTCTAAGGAACCTTGCCTTGTTCTTAGTTTGGCTTGTAGATTGTTGGACCTAGTTGCTGATTCGTAACATCAATTGTAAGGGAAACTAGTGAAGGTAGTGTGGTGACCCTTAATGTGGTTGAGCACCTAGTGGTGGGTGGCCACTTAGCTTCTACATCTCTAGAGTTGCATATTTTAAGTTGGGTGACTAGACTCAGTTAGAAGTCTAGAGGATTGATTTGTGTGTATGACATGTTTGGAGGATCCAAAAGTGGTTTTGGTGGAGCCCACTTGAATTATTGATAGATGCAATGTAAGTTGCACAATAAAGATATAGTTTACACTAAAGGGGTATCCAATGTGAAGATGAACATCCTAAAATGCTTAATCGATGGTTCACTATTGTCCATAGCACTTGGGAGATGATTAAAGTCATCCGAGCCTTTAATTTAATTGCTAGTCTTTTCTTTCATTTTTCAAAATAATATGACACTAACTGCAAGTTGTGTTTCACATCGCCTCTGCTAGCAAGTTCGTCATCAAATAAAATCATATTTCATTCACCTTGAGATCAAATCGGATTTCATTTCATCAGATTGTATTATTTTTAAATTCTATAAATTCTATCACATCAGATGGAGCAAGGGCAACCGATTGAATATTGAACATTGGAGATAGGGAATTGTTGAAGTTTATATCAAAGAGCATCGGAAATGCTGGTAGTAGATACAAGATGGGAGGAGGTATACATAGAAACTTTGGAGTGAGGACACTATGTTAATTTATTATAACCAAGCTATAGATTAATTGCACAACAAATTCACAAAATAGAATCAAAACAATTTCTCTATCTGATTTAAAACAATTAATACAACTGGGTTAATTAACAACTAATATAAACAAAAACAAAAATAACAAGCCAATCACAAATACACAATAACACAAAATTACCCAAGAAATCCAAGTGTGGGGAAAATGCTTCAAATGTTGAATCTTCTATTGAACCTAACAACAAACTTTCTCTTCAAAAAATAAAATACAAGTTTGCTACAATAATCTTACATATATAGTGTAACGTCTAGAAAATGCAGAAGAAAGGTTAAAAGCACACACTCAATGCGAACAAAGCTCTAATGCAATCTAAGCTAAACAACAAAGAACAGAGGAAAGCTAAAACGTAAATAAACTGAACAATCTCACCCAATATCTATGTAATTCCATGTATAACCTCGATTGCCCTTCTCCATTTTGCCATTTTAGTATAATTTCCCTCAAATTTCTCTTATGCAAGTATAGCCTATGATAGTGATTTAGCAAAACATCGAAGATTCAAGATAATTGCTCCAAAAGTCATATGATTTCGAGAGAGAGATTGAAATGATGAAGGATAGATCAATTTATAGAAAATTGATCATTCGAATGACAGGCCAGGATCGAAAGATCAACGGATGGTTGAGATCGAAAGATTAGACATGCATTATGATAACTGTTAGTAGTGACATGAGTGATAAAAACTAGAAATATAAATGATTTAATCTTCGAGTTTGGTATTCGAAAACAAAAGAATAGTCTTTGCATGACAAAGATAAAGATGGATTAAAGCAACTCTCCATTCGAATGCACACACAAGATTTAATTAATTAAATACAAATATTTAATTAATACACATGTACACGCAAATGAGTTAGAACTAGATGACTGAATGATATAATAAAGAGATTACTCATGAAATCCATTCAGACACTAAATCCATAGTTAACTGATTGATTAAAATATATGTCAAGTAAGAGTGAATACTTAGATAATTTGCACAATTATCTAAATATAGAGGAATGCGTTAAAATATAATTTATGAATTAAATAATTCATTTAATCCAAGATTTGATATTTGAAGAATAATTAAATAAATAAGATTTATTTAATTAAGTGTTGAAGGGGTTAAATGAATAATTAAATAAATAAAGAATTTATTTAATTATAGTTGACATATGATAAAGGGTAAATTAAATAATAATTTATTTAATTCGACAAGAAAGATAAGGTTAATTAGTAACATAATTAAATAAAAAGCATTTATTTAATTAATCAGATAGAATAAAGAAAATGTGAATCAATTAAATAATTAAGATTATTTAATTGATAGAAGAATTAATGTTAAGGTAAATTAATTAAATAAATAGATTTATTTAATTAATAAAGAAATGAAGAACTTTAGAGAACAATTAAATAATTGACATTATTTAATCATCACCATGGAAATACGAATTATGAAGAAATTGAAGTCGCAAGTTTAGACCAGATTTCGATGTCTACATTTGCCCCTCTTTGATACAATGTCATTTCGGCGTTGTGTCAAAAAAAATTGATATGCCCCAGTAAAAGTAGGATGAGGAAGGATGACGAGGAGGTAATGGTATTCCCCCTCGAGAGGATAGGCAGGTTCAAAGAACATGAGTGTGTTCTCGAAATCGATGAGAGAACTAGAAGATGAAGGACAAAAGGATAGAGGAAAATAGATAAGGGTGGTGAAGATGTAGAAATGAAGAAATGTTAGTGTGAAAAGGAGATGAATAATAAAAGACATGGTTGTTAGTATTAGCAATCTTCGATATTTTGCTGTATCACAAAAGGCGTTGCACTTTATCATCATTGGGCGGGACTAATACAAATGGAGAAAAACAACATGATATGACAGATCAAGGTGTGCAAGGTCATCCACTTGCTAACAATAGACAATCGTAGACAAGGATTGTCGTAACTCATACTAAGGGCACAATTGTCCCAGTATTTTTGTCAAGACAAACCACAAACAACAAACAAAATAAAAGACAGGTCATGAGACATCATCGCTCCTCTAAATCCTTCATGAGACATCCTTGAGGAAACTAGTAACATGACTCAAAATCATATTTAAAAGACAGTTGACAGACAACAGTCAAAGAAAATAGAATTCTGATACATCGTTGCTTCTCTAAATCCTTCATAGGACATCCTTGAGAAAGCTAGTAACAGGATTCCAATCATAAAATGAAATTTCAACAGACAACAGTCAAAGAAAATAGAATTCTGATACATCGTTGCTTCTCTAAATCCTTCATGGGACATCCTTGAGAAAGCTAGTAACATAATTCCCATCATAAAGTCAAATAAAATGATAAGATAAATAAGCCATAAAGTCAAAAAGCCAGTAAAATATTTGCCAAAACTTGATGTTGTTTGTTTGATTTGTTTTGATTGATAAGAGGATTGATTGATAGAGCCTGATTTTAGGAGATACACATACTGAATAAGACTTTGAGTCTGATTTTGATGTTATGACTATTTGTATAAGGCATGACAAAGCTTGGTTTTAGAAAGACATGTATCGTATAAGACGTTGAGTCTGATGCCGTTGATGTGATAACCTGTGTAAGGCTATGTGGATTGTTTGACAATGTTGATATGCAGGAAGGACTCATCCTATATAAGACATAAATTGTTTTGTTGATATCGATATTCAGGAAGGACTCATCCTAAATAAGACACAGGTTGATTATTTTGATGATGTCTGTTTCCAGGAAGGACACATCCTGTAGCAGACATAAATTGATCTGTTTTGGTTGTTGCTTTTGAAATTTGTTTGATGTGACTTAGAGACATTGCTAACTTGTTCACCAGATTGATGCATGACTTGATATGATGTGCTGACAATTGACTGTGTGTGATAATGAACCCTAAAGGACTGACCTAGTGCGGCCTCAGGGGCTCATCGCTTGATGGCCTTGCCTACGTTATAAATGCAGAGACTCATAGTTCGACTTGAATTTGACTGACAAGACTGACTATAAGTAGAAGACATGTGTGATAGTGAATGTGATAAACCCTAATGGATTGACCTAGTGCGGCCTCATGGGTTCATCGCTTGATGGCCTTGCCTACGTTATACACACAAAGACCTTATAGTTCGACACGACCAATGACCTTGTCATATAGAAATATGGATTGAGTCATGATTTTATACAAACAAACCTAAACAGACTGACCTAATGCCTCAGGGGAACATCGACAAATGGCCTTGCCTATGTCCAGTCGCATAGGCAACGTAGTTCGACAATCGACAAAGACTGACAAGTATGACTAACTCTGACTCTATTTTTGGATTTTCAACATGTTTTGAATTTTTTGTCTTTTTGAAGTTTTCTGATGTTTTTGCATTTTCTCAGGTCATTTTGTGATGTTTTTGGATTTTTGGATTGTTTGTGACAAATGCATGTGAATGATTCCTATAAGCAAGCAAGCAAGCATGCAAAAGAATTCAAGGACAACCATGATCTTGCCCCCAATCAAGCTGAAAACCAATTGACCGGTGATGAGGATGATGACGATGTTGTTTGATGTGGGAAGGACACATCCTGAAACAACAGGAGGATGACAATAATGTGACTAAAGGATGAAGGTTTGTAGCAAGGCTAGAAACAAAGGCAAGAAATGTTTTGAATGATGTGTTAGGATGCATAGCAAGGTTGTATGGATTGGGCTTGTTGCATTTGGAATGAATTTTCAAGATTGGATGGGATGATGGAAGATCCTTAGACCATTGACAAGGGAAAAACCAAGGCATGTGATAGGTATGAATAGATGATGGGTGGCTTTGGTAAAAGATAAGTGACATGAGGATTTTTGGCTAGAAAAATTATCATATGGTCTCCAAGGACTATGTCATATAAGGATAACTCGTTTTCTTGAAGGTATGGGTTTGGAAAATGCTATGAAGGCTATGACATGATATTTTGTGGATAGTGTATGACCAAAAGATAGACATGTCAAGAGTTTTTCCAAAGCATTATTTATGTTTCTACCTGTCCTTATCAAGATCATTTTCTTGAAGGTATGGGTTTGGAAAATGCTATGAAGGCTATGACATGATATTTTGTGGATAGTGTATGACCAAAAGATAGACATGTCAAGAGTTTTTCCAAAGCATTATTTATGTTTCTACCTATCCTTATCAAGATCAAAGTAGGTGGGAAAATGGACGTGAGTGGTAGGGATAAGATGGATAGATGGAAATATCATAATAAATGTCATACGAAGGGTATGGGAGATGAGATAACTTGCCCCCAAGTGTAGTAGTCCACATAGATAATTTCTTACACATGATGTCTGTTTGCCAGGTTTTCATCATGGTACTTATCCAAAGCGCCATAAGAATGGTTTTCACTATTGGACAAAATTTATCTCTTGAATTTTTTTTTTGTTCTTTTTGGTGTCACCAAGATGCCTGTTTGTTAGGTTCTCATCAAAGTGATATTTTTTTATTTTTTTATTTTTTTTGTATTTTCTGGATGGCCTTGATGCTTTAGATGATCACTGATTGTGTTGAATCCATTGATGGTGCTGATGTAAAGACTGGTGCCATGATATGCCAATAATGACCTCAATGAAGTAGTTGCCTTGTCAGGATCATAACACTTGCATACAATTGATTGATGTCATTGTGATCCTTGTTGACACTATAGTTGGCCTTACCAAAATATGCACATTGCGATAGAGTGCCATGGGACTCCGTACAATAAAGAGTTGCTGCCAAGATGCGATGGATTTGTGACGTAGGATTTTTAGACTTTAGGCGAGATGTAGGATTATGACGGATGATGTAGACGCGTTTGGAAATTTAGATGTAGGAATTTTCGTTTGCCAAACTTGGGGTGATGGATGATGGAGTCTGGGTTTCAAATTGGGATAATGTTTGGAACCATGAATTTTATATGCCTTGTATGATGACCATTTTGAAGGAGGTGAACATTTATTATATGTGGGAGTCCTCTTTTCTTGTGGCTCCACATTTTGATTGACTTTTACTTTTGAACTATTTTCTTTGCTTGATCCATTTTTCTTTGGGATCCATTTTAACTTTATTTGTCCACTTGGATTTTTGATTGATTCAATGGCCTTTGATATTTGATTTTGAACTTTGAATTTGTAAGACTTTTGTTTTTGTTGGTTCCAAAGGGAAGGTTTATTCATGTTGGAATGACAATTTATGGTATGGATGGAAGGAGTGTTGGCAACAACCTTATGGTAAGAACTACTCATGGCCTCCATTTTGATATTTGTATCAGATAAAGTTTCCCCCAATATCGAGAAGATACCATCAACATCATTAGATTTGTTGACTGAAGGATAACCAAGACCTTGATGTCTAGGGATTTCCTAAAAATGTATTGGTTCTAGAATTCCTTGCTCGTGTATGCCTAGTCCTTTTCCTTGATACTACATGCTCTGACAGATTCTGTTTGCGATGGGGTATTTTTTGTTTTGAAAGAAAGATACTAACCCATAATTGTGCATGTGGAAACTGTTACTTGGAATCTTCTCCTCTACAAGAAAGCTTGATTTGATAAAAGTGGATGATCCTAGTTGATAGGATGTCTTAGCTTCATTGACATGTTGGATATCTTTGGTGTGATTTTGTGACATATCAGATTCAGAGGATTCTACTAGTGCTTCCAAGTCGATGTCAAAACCGTCTTTATGGTCATTGTCACAGAGTCTAATGAACTCAACTATAGCTTGATCATTTGCAAATATGTCTAGAGTAGGAGACTCTCATTCTAGAGGAATATCATGTATGTGTCTATAGGAGGCAAGTGTCTCATTTTTGAAAAGGGATGTGTTTTGTACTTGGATAGGGTCATCTTCAAATGTTTGATCATGAATGACATAAAGGCCAAGGAGTGGATCATTTTGGACTTCTTGCTCAATAGTAGTGTCTTGATCAAAGATGGGTTTGTCTTGAATGATATGGTTGGGAATGAATCTTGATCAAGGATAGGTGTATTTTGGCATGATTATCTAGAAGGACTTCTTGGATGGACTTAAAGATAGGGTCGTGGGATAGACTACTTTGATCTTGATGTGAAGGTGAAGCCATGAAGTCATGCTTTGGACTTTCCATTTGATATGTATCCTCAAGTTTAGTAGATGGGATGTGACTTTGGAGACCATGAATAGATGTATTTTCATGACTAAATGTAGATTGGGATGGAGTGGATTGGAAGGGATTAGTGGATGAAGGAATAGGGTAGGACATGGAGGCTTGGAAGGGATTAGTGGATGAAGGACTAGGGTAGGACATGGAGGCTTGGAAGGGATTAGGTCATGTTACTAGTTTCCTCAAGGATGTACCATGAAGGATTTAGAGGAGCGATGATGTCTCATGACCTATCTTTTATTTTGTTTGCTGTCTGTGGTTTGTTTTGACAAAAAGACTAGGGAAATTGTGCCCTTAGTATGAGTTAATGGCAATCCTTGTCTGTGACTGTCTATTGTTAGAAAGTGGATGACCTTGCACAACTTGATCTATGCCATATCATGGCATTTTTATCCATTTGTATTAGTCCTGCCCAATGATGATAATGTGCAATGCCTTTAGTGACATAGTGAAACATCGAAGATTGCTAATACTAACATTCCTCTCATTTATTTTATTATTTCTCAATCTTTCTTTTCGTACTAACAGTTCTTTTTTCTTGCATTATGACGGAGTCCTGTGACACAAAAATATAAATCATCCTGCATATACATTCATGTTAGAAACATCATTTCAAAATCATACATCATCAATCATACACACATCTTGCATTTGAAATATACAAACATATAGGCATTTATTATATCTAGGAAATCATGGCATAATAGACATTTATCATCATAGATTACATATCATAAGCATTACACGTACACAACAAATGTAAATACATACATCACATTACATATGTATAGCATCACATGTAGAGAGCATTGTACATATAACATCATATTACATCTCATAACTATAAATTGCATACATAACATCCATCGACATCATAAATATTAATACATACATCATCACATAGAATCAACATCACATCATAGGTTACATAAACACATCATAAAGTAGATATGATCATCCATCAAATAGGCATCTCTTATAAACATAACATGTATAAATAAACGATTGCATAATCAATAAATAGAAAGACATATCATGAGAATCGCAGCCAAAATCATATATATACATATCCCTGAAAAGTGTCACATCACAATGTCATAGTGTATCAATAAATATGGAAGCCCATAGGCTATATGATCATAATACAATGTCTCTATCTTGAACTTCCACTGCTACCATGACTAGAGTGTGTGGATGAATGATGCTGAGATCCTGATGACCTGTGACCTGAATGTGGCCTGTCGTATGGACCAAATCTACATGGCTGCTCAACACCCTTTGTGCTCACTGTCTTGGTATGAATCCTGATGTGCGTCCTGCCCTGAGACTTGCCGCTACGTGCCTATGAGAAGCTGGGAGCCCATCTCTTTGGAGGAACCTTTGCCTCATATAAATCTTGGTAATAAGTGGCCCTCTCCCCGGATCTGACTAGCTCTAGTGCAAATGCCTCTACTGGCCCACTACAAAGAGCTCTAATCTCTGTAAATCTTTGCTCGGTTTCCTATCTCCGAGCTATGGCCTAATCTCTGTCCATGAAGGATTTGTCCCTCTCCATCCATAACGCATCTCGCTCAGACATCAAGACCCTCATCTGCTCCTCTAAAGATGCAATCTGGGCACGAAGTGTAGTAGTGTCGGGATCAACTGCCCCTGTGTCATCCTGTCTCACCCTCTCCATACCATCATCCTCATCCTCTAACTCCTCCAAAATCCTATCTCGAATCTCCCGCTCCTGATCATCCCCCTCCTGATCATCATCCTGATAGGCACCAAGTAAGCCAAGGGCATCAATCTCTACCTCCTCTTTGCTTGCCTCCTCTACATGAACCTATGGAATGGCCTCCTCTATGGCATGCTCCTCATCTCCGCCAATCTCAACACGCACCTCCTCCCCACCTTTGCCAATATCTAGCATGTGCACATCCTCCTCCTCTCGTCCCTCCTCACAGATAGGTGATAACGGTGGCCCTCGTCCCCTCCGTCCACACCTCCCTCTCCCACCACCTCGCTGACCACCTCCACCACCATCTCCATCATTGCCACAACCACCTCCACATCTCCAACCTCTGCCTCTGCCATGCCTCTTGCGTGGTCCTATCCCTTGTCACTCTATCCGTGCAGCCTGATTTGGGTATGTAAGGGGAATCGACCTGTGCACGACCCACCACTGATTGTATGCCTCGGTGGTACTTAGGTCTACCAAGCCATCTCTCCATCCCCACTGAACTGCTTGCAACACATCAATATCTGCCTCAGTAGTGGCCACTAGAATCTCTATACCCCATAGAGGGATCTCTCGTGAGGACCTCACAAACTCTGCCCCTCCTTTAGGCACATCCCGCACCTCTCCGAACTGTCACAACACACTATCTAGAAAATGTCTCTCTATAATATGAACATGTGAAATAGTCCTCCCAATCAGATATTGTGTATGGCAGAAATATGGAAAATGCTCATCCTCATCTGACCACTCTGGACATCCCAAGTATGGTCTCCATGTAAACTATACCATGTTATCAATAACATGTCTGAAATACCTGATATCTCCCATATGGTGCTGAGTATTAGCCCCCACATAACGAAAGGCATATGGTGCTCCATGCTGCACATCAATTGTGACTGGTGGAAAAAAGATGGCAATGTGTTCCCATGCCCATACCATCAAGAGCGTGGTGCCACAACTCATAGACTGTGCTTCTCGATAGGCTATATCATGTAAATGAAAATATAACATGCCAAGAAGACAGGGACCCCAAGCATACACCTCCCGCTGCTCTAGCATACTGACTAGTATCTCTCCCCATCCCACAAGAAAACCATAACCTCGACGGTCAGGGAGGACTATACCACCTATCAATGTACACAATAGACAGTCTAATTGCCTATATCTCTGTGCTAGTACATGCCACCTAATCTCATAGTGGTCAATGCCTAACTGTTTGATATCAACGTGAGGGTAATATCTGCACATCTCAGTGAAACCCCTCTGAGTATTATACATCACCCTGGTGCCTCTAATAGGAAGTTTCAGAATCCTATAGACATCCTCCAATGTAACCATAGCCTCTCCAGTAGGCAGGTGAAACGAGGAAGTCTCTGAATGCCACCGCTCACATAATGTCGTCAGTAGCCCCCAATTTTCCCAAATGATGGGCATATCTATCATATGGAGGAGACCCAAATGCCATAAAAATCGTTTCTCCGCGCTTCGCAAATTGTTCCAAAAGCAAAAAGTTGATGGTCTCGACTCTCGCGTATAAACAGGGTCCAAAATAACCTGCAATGGCATTATACATGCCTCATGTCAGAATCAATCACCTATCCTAATGCAAAGTGACATAATCAAATGATAGTCAAATGCGTCATTATTTTGCAATGCATCATTCTTTCGTAATTGTGTCACAAGAAACCAAATGCGTCATTTTATTTTGCAAATGCATCATAAAATTTCAAAGGTGTCATTTTAAATCACAAATGCGTATGGCAATATCAAATGCGTGTCAAAATCAAATGCGACTAATTGAAACTACGCATATGAATATTCATGATAAATGCAAATGCGATGCAATAATTACAAATGCGTTAAACAAAAAGCAAATGCATTTTTTCTAAATGCAAATGTGTCACTATTTATCATATGCGTCGTAACAAAAAACAAATGCACTGAAATATAAAAAACTACGCTAAGCCATAGACGTCAAATTACATATGCATCATTCTACATGCAAATGCGTTGATTGCGCATTCACATGCAACATTTCAAAAAAGCGACGCATCATTCAAATTGAAATTAAATGCATAAAAAAGTGCGAAAATAAAAAATTCAAAAGTCGAGAATGAAGTACATACCAGGGGGCTTGCATCGGCTGGCCGCCTGAAGGTCCAGATCCTATACAAACGATGATGGGTGTGAGGAACAGGGGACATCTTCGCTGAGGGTGCAGAGCAAAAATCTCAAATTTCAAAGCTATGTGGGTAAAAATGAATGGGTTTTTACCCCATTTTCTATTTAAACCTAGGGTTTTGGTGGCATTCCTTTTTACTGGCCGCGTCATCTTCCAACTTCAATCGACCCGTACCCATCCCTAACACTTCGAACTTCAATTCCATCAACTCCACTGCATTTCTGGCTATCCAATGGACTAATTGGGACTATTTTCAATTTTTTTTGGAATTTTCTAAAAAATTGTCAATTTTTTCGAGGGGGCATACCTTTACCTGTTTTACACTAGGGCATTATTGGGGCATATTTTTTTTTATTGATTTTCTTTGACACAACGCCGAAATGACATTGTATCAAAGAGGGGCAAATGTAGACACCGAAATATGGTCTAAGCCTGTGACTTCAATTTCTTCATAATTCGTAGTTCCATGGTCATGGTTAAATAATGCCAATTATCTAATTGTTCTCTAAAGTTCTTCATTTCTTTATTAATTAAATAAATCTATTTATTTAATTAATTTACCTTAACATCAATTCTTCTATTAATTAAATAATCTTAATTATTTAATAAATTCTCATTTTCTTTATTCTATCTATTAATTAAATAATCTTAATTATTTATTTAATTCTCATTTTCTTTATTTATCTATTAATTAAATAATCTTAATTATTTAATTAATTCTCATTTTCTTTATTCTATCTGATTAATTAAATAAATGCTTTTAATTTAATTATGTTACTAATTAACCTTATCTTTCTTGTCAAATTAAATAAATTCTTATTTAATTTGCCATTTATCATATTTCAACTATAATTAAATAAATTCTTTATTTATATAATTATTCATTTTAACCCCTTCAACACTTAATTAAATAAATCTTATTTATTTAATTATTCTTCAAATATCAAATCTTGAATTAAATAAATTATTTAATTCATAAATTCTATTTTAACACATTCTTCTATATTTAGATAATTGTGCAAATTATCTAAGTATTCACTCTTACTTGACATCTATTTTAATCGGTCAATTAACTCTGGATTTAGTGTCTGAATGAATTTCACGAGTAATCTATTTGTCATATCATTCAGTCATCTAGTTCTAACTCAATTGTGTGTACATGTGTATTAATTAAATAAATTTATTTAATTAATTAGATCTTGTGCGTGCGTTCGAACAAAGAGTTGCTTTAATCCATCTTTATCTTTGTCATGCAAAGACTATTCTTCTATTTTCGAATACCAAACTTGAAGATTAAATCATTTATTTAATCTTTATTTCTATTTCTAGTTTTTATCACTCATGCCACTACTAACAGTTATCATAATGCATGTCTAATCTTTCAATCTCAACCGTCCATTGATCTTTCGATCTTGGCCTATCATTCGAATGATCAATTTTCTATAAATTGATCTGTCCTTCATCATTTCAATCTCTCTCTCAAAATCATATGACTTTTGGAGCAATTATCTTGAATCTTCGATGTTTTGCTAAATCACTATCATAGGCTATACTTGCACAAGAGAAATATGAGGGCAATTATATTACAACGAAAAAATGGAGAAGGGAAATCGAGGTTATACATGGAATTACGTAGATATTGGGTGAGATTGTTCAGTTTATTTATGTTTTAGCTTTGCTTTGTTCTCTATTATTTAGCTTAGATTGCATTAGAGCTTTGTTTGCATTGTTGTGTGGTTTTAACCTTTCTTCTGCATTTTCTAGTTGTTACATATGGAGCCCAACTACTTTATTTAGCGTGCAATAAAATAAACTTTCCTTGCATTCTTTGGCTTTAAATCACACATAAAATCACTCTTGGTTTTATCCCAACCTCAAAAATTCGAAAACATTCTATTAAAGAATAAAAAATCTACTGTTGTTGAAAATCCAACTTGAGTTGCTTCAAAGCAACTCCACATCCCACCTTTCAAGCGAGAAATCAATACTCCCTCTTAGCGAGGAAGGTGTTTTGCACAATATCCAACTTGTCCCTAGAGAATTCAAATCTACTCTTCACCAAGGCCTTGGTTGGGATATTTTCTATTTGTTCATCCATAGGAATGTAATGGAGCTTCACTACCCCCTTCTCCACACAATCTCTGATGAAGTGGTACTTGATCTCAATGTGCTTTGACTTGTCATGAAACACTGGATTCTCAAAGATTTTGATACAACTCTATCATAGTAAATGAATCTAGGATCCAACTCTTGATCAAAGAGCCCAGCTAGAAGTTTTCAAAGCTAGATAGCCTCACATATAGCCATACTAGCTGCCATATACTCAGCCTCTGGAAAACTTAGTGCAACTAACTTCTGTTTCTTGCTGTAGCAAGAGATTGCTCATGATCCCAAACTGCAACTGCAACCTGAAGTGCTCTTTTGATTAGCTATACTACCTTCCCAATCTACATCGGTAAACCCCTTGAGCTTCACTCCATCCTGTTGGACATACTTCAACCCATAATCAATTGTGCCTTAGGGATATCTCAAAACATGCTTTGCAGCTATCTAGTGCACACGTTTAGGTTCCACCATAAATTGACTTAGTGAGTTCATTGCAAAACAAATGTCTGGCTTGGTGTTGACCGGATACATAAGAGAGCCTATCAATTATCTGTATAAAGTTGGGTCCATTTCCTCTGGTTTGGAAGCATCAATCTTCTTCCAATTGGTCGCAAGTGGTGTTGACATAGGCTTACAGTTCTCCATCTTGAATAGCTTCAAGATATCAATTAAGTACTTCCATTGTCCAAGGAATATCTCTCCCTCTTTCTACCACAACTCCAATCCCAAAAAGTAGTGCATCAACCCCAAGTCCTTCATCCCAAACTCTCCTACAAGATCTCGCTTGTAGTGTGCTATAAACTTCTTTGACCCTATGAGAAATAGGTCATCAACATATAACACCAATATGAGAAGTTCACCCTTCACCTAAACATAGTACAAGTTCAAATCTGCCTCACTCTTGATGAAGCCGACACTTTGCAAGTAACTGTCAATACATGAATACCACACCCTAGGAGCCTACTTGAGTCCATACAATGATCTTTTTAACCTGCATACATGAGAATCCCTCCCATGTGCTTCAAATCCTTCTGGTTGCTCTATGTAAATCTCTTCCTCAATCACTCCATTGAGGAAGGCCATCTTTACATCCATTTGGTGAATCCTCCAACCCATTTGTGCTGCTACATAAATGATAGCTCTTATGGATGAGTACTTGGCTACTGGAGTGAAAGTCTTGTCATAGTTGACTCCTTCCTTTTGAGAAAACCCCTTAGCCACAAACTAGGCTTTGAAATTTTCCACACTACCATCTACAACATGCTTAATCTTGTACAACCATCTCAAACCCACCACAAACTTATCTTCTGGTCGTGGTACTACCTCCCACACATTGTTCTTCATGATGGAAGAATACTCTTCAACCATGGAATCCCTCCATACTTGGTGCTGAGACGCCTCTTGAAAGCTAGAAGGATCTACTTCAATTAATTCACTCATAAGTGCCACATACTCAGAATAGTGTTTGGGATCCTTTCTTTGTCTAACTAAATCTTGAGGATCACCTACATATTCTTGAGCCTCTCTTAGTGTTTGCTCAACTTCCCTATTTCTCCTCTTCTCGGTAATAGGAATCTGAGGTTGAGGAATTATTTGTTCCTCCTTCCAATCAGTTTGTTCGGCTTGCTTGCTCTGCTCTCCAACTTGTGTGATTGAAGTTTGAGGAGTTTGTGCTACCTCAACCATGGGTAATTGCTCCTCCTCATTCATCAAGTTGCTAGACTTCTAAAGAGCCCTCTCTTCCTTGAACTTCACATCTTTGCGAACCACTATTTTCCCAGGAGCAGGAATGTAAACTTGATAAACGTTAGAAGTTTCATTGTAACCAATAAGGATACCCAACTTGGTTCTCTTCTCAACAGGAATGTGACAATACACAAGGAATTCAAAGATGCGAATGCGCCCCAAATCTGGTTTCTTACCAATGAATGCCTCTTTTGGAGTCAACTTTCTTAACACTTTGTGAGGGCTCCTATTCTGCAAATACACAGCTGTATTGCAAGTTTCTACCCATAAGAACCAAGGAAGATCCTAATCAAGAAGCATGGCCTTGGCTGCTCCAACTATAGCCTTGTTTTTCCGTTCAACAACCCCATTCTGCTGAGGGTTGTACATAATTGTCAACTCTTTCTTGATACCTTCTTGATCACAAAAATATTTGAAGGCATTCAAGGTATATTCGCCTCCATTATCAAACCTCAGTATCTTGATCTTCCTCCCTATTTGGTTCTCCATGAGAGCCTTAAACTCTTTGAACTTATTGAAGACGTCATCTTTATTCTTCATGAAATATATCCACTCTTTCTAGAGAAATCATCAATGAAAGTAACATAATACTCATATCCATTCAAGGATGCTGTTGATGTGGTCCCACACACATCTGAGTGTACAAGATCCAAAATCCCTTTATATCTAGTTTCACTACTTGGAAAATTGGTCTTGGCATATTTCCCAAGAGCGTAGCCCTTGCACACCGCATGCTTTTTTGTCTTCATCTCTGGAAGCCCCGTCACTATTTCCTTAAGAATATTAAGTGATCCATGGTGAAGATGAGCCACAATTCTCCTAGCCCTGTACAACTACTTACCAATGCATGTGCTAGCTCAAACTATAACAAAGAAAAACTACCATGCCTGACTCCAATCACTTTTGCAACCTTGGAATCCTTGGGATGAATATAGACTTTTCCCCTCTCAAAAATCACGATGCAACCCTTGTCTTCCAAAGCAGAAATTGAGATTAAATTCTTTGTCATGCTAGGGACTTACAACAAATCCTCCACCAACAAGGGTTTTCTAGACTCCCTCCAAAACTTGACAGTGCCAATACCAGTTGCATGGTACTTGGCATTGTCTCCGAGCTCAATATAGAAATCCAGCTTCTTCTCCTCCAACTTGGTAAAACATTCTCTGACTCCTGTCATGTGGCAAGAAGCCCCACTATCAATATACCATACCCTATTGGCAATTGAATTTGAGAGACAAACAATGAGTGAAAAATCTTTCTCAAATCGTGATGCAAACTCGTCCACCTCTGTTATAGCAACAACTTGCTTCTTCTGCTTGTCCTTATTTTTCTTATTCAAACATTGACTAGCATAGTGACCCATCTGATGGCAGCAAAAACATTTTATCTTTCTCAGATCTTTCTTCTTCCCACTCTTGGAAGAAGAACCTTTCGTTTTCCCTTTATTAAACTTCTGCTTACCCTTTCTTGCAAGACCAAAATTTTCTTTGTCTTGACCCTTCTTCGTCTGATCTCCTTGATGAGCACCTTCATGGATCTCCTCCTAAAAAAAATCATCCCAAAGCATTTCCCAATTAGGTAGCCGATCTCTGCCGACAACACACTTGACAAACACTTCTGAGTGCTTCAAAAAACCATTCAAGGCTATAAGCACCAACTCATCTTCATCAATTGTCTCTCCAACAACAGCCAGCTCATCCTTGACCTATGTCAGCTTGGACAATTAAGAGGTCGCACTCTTGCCTCTGGATATCTTGGTATTATGCAATTTGTCCTTGAGCATTATCTTACGACTTTGATAGTTGCTCTAATAAAGTCTTGTGAGCATATCTCAAATCTCCTTGGAGGTGTCTTTCCCCAATAAATGAGGAATCAAATGATCTCTTACTCCATCCAAGATAATCCTCCGAGCCTTGGCCTCTTTGAATTCATGCAAATCTAAGGCAACATGATCATTTGTTAGTGGTGTCACTTATGTACTAGCATAGATCCATAGCCTGTTCTCCTTGAGAACAAATGTAATTCGAACCTTCCACTGCAAGAAGTTAGATGCAACCTCAAGCCTGTCCTCGTATAGAACACTGGTTTCCATAGCCACAAAAGAAACTAGAGACAAAATTTTGATTTTTTTTTGAAATCCGCGTCACAAATCTTGGCTTTGTATTTAGAGTTTAGAGCTAGCTACAAATTAATTGCACAATAAATTCACATAATAGAATCAAAAAAATTTCTCTATGTCAATGGGCCCTTAGTCTACTGGTGAAGTTCAAAGGTTCAAAGTGATCCCACCAAGGATCAAGTCTTGCTGAGTGCAAAGCCACGACACCTAAAAAGGGATGAGGTCGGGATCATGCCCTAGGTGGATTTTGGCGGAATGGATACCCCTCAGTCCTTGGCTCTAAGCTAAAGGGGACCCCCTCGGGGGTATCTCCAAACAAAAAATAATAATTTCTCTATCTGATTTAAAACAATTAATACAACTGGGTTAATTAACAACTAATAACATGAGAAACAAAAATAACAAAAAACCAATCACAAATACACAATAACACAAAATTACCTAGGAAACTCCAGTGTGGGGAAAAACCTACAAATGTTGGATCTTCTATTTAGCCTAACAACAAAGTTTCTCTTCGAAAAATACAATACAAGCTTGCTACAAAAATCTTACATATATAGAGCCCATTTGCTTTACTTAGCATGCAAGAAAATAGACTTTCCTTGCATTCTTTGGCTTTAAATTGTACACTTAAAAATGACCTAGGCCTACAAGCTTCATTTTTACCACTTTCGTCCTAGCATAATTATGACATTTAATTATGTCCTTGATCCGCATTCAACTATTGATTAAATAATTCATAATTATTTAATTAATTCATGTCCTTTTATTCTTCCTGATTATTAAATAAATAAGTTTTTATTTATTTATTTAATGTCACTAACTGTCATAATTAAATAAATAAATAAATTTATTTAATTATTAGTCTTATCTGCTAAATTAAATAATTATCTTTAATTATTTAATTTCCTAAATCAATATTCTTCTCATTTTAAATAAATGAAATTATTTAAAATGTCATCTCAATCTTAACTGACAGTCCATTTTGGTAAATAATCTAAAAAATGATTATTTATTATTTCACAAAATTCACATTTGGAATTAATTTAGTTCCAAATTGGTAACTTTCCTCTAGAAATCAAGTGATCGGGAAGATTCTTGATCTTTCCAAAACTGATCTTCAGTCCAGTCTTTATCTTCTTCATTTTCAAAAATCTTTATTTTTGAATTAATTTCCTCATTTATTCTCCACCGCCGATTCGATCTTCTTATATGACATCTCGACCGCTCGATTAATGACTTTGCCCTAACCCTAATTAGGGATTGTCAGATTTAATTTGGGCCTCTGATTTTAGGTCTTTGTCAGAAGTCAATCTCGTCCGTCCATTCAAAATGACATTTTCTATAAAATGCTATTTTGCTCTCATTTCTAGATTATGCACATAGATTACAATATTCTGGCATATTAATACTTAGATTAATTTGGCATTTTAGAGTCATTTTGTCATAGACATAGGCATAGGCATTTAGATTCAAATCCTTCAAAGCTTGTGTAGGACTTAGGCTTTATTTTTAGATTGATTGCACGTCGAATTTGAGGGCAACACAAATCAACAAGTTAGAAGGTACTATCAAGGTCAATCATGGAAACTCCTATGAATGAAAGGTATAATTGTTCTTATTTTTAGTTTTCATTGTTCTTGATAGGTCTTTGGGTTTATTTTATATGCTTAATTGATTGATAATCTAATTTAAATTTACCCTCAGTTACATTGGTGAACTCGACATTCTATAGAAATATTTGTATGTTTTTCTTGTTTGTTTTCACTGTTTTGTAGGTTACAGCCAAGAAGTCATACAAAATCTTGTCACCTTCTTTTGAGCACAGAAAAATGGGCGAATAAATATTTTAAATTTTTTTCTAAGTTTTGTAGATCTTGTTCTCAGCTTTCCAGAACTTCAAATGGTTTTAAATTTTGTTAAGATTTGAGAAAGTTATGGCCATTTTAGTGATTGCTGTTTTTTTAATCTAGCTTTTAAAACCTGCGTTTTCTTTTGTCTATAACGTTTTTTTTTGTGCAGAATCTTACAAAATACTTTTTGGGTTTTGAAGGTTTGATTTTCAGCTTTCCATGGATTCAAACGATTTAAAATTTCATTAAGTTTTGAGAAAGATATCACTGTTTTAATTTTCTGCTGTCATTAATTTTTTTTTTTTTTTGGTTACTAATCTTTGTTGGTAGCATGTGGCGTTGGATTTTTTCATGGGTCAAAGGAAAATATTCAAACTACTAACGTGTGGTCTTGTAGGTTCGAATGTCAAAGACTAAACATCAAAACATTGTGCCTATATTTTTCTTAGATTAGTACACACTTACTTTCAGTGCAAATAAAAAGAACATGTCTTCTAATATTTTTGAGTGTGTTTGCAAAATGGTAGGTGAGTATGCTCTCATCTTGTGAAAACTCGGTGATCAGAAAACCAGACCCGTTTTTATATGTTATTACCCTCACGATTTGGTATATCGGAGTATCCTCTCCCCTTGCGCATTCGTGTGATCCTGGGTGCAAGAGAAACGGTTACTAACTCTAGAACTTGGGCCTGTTCTGGTGGGAAATAATACTCACCCCAGAATGACTCAGATTGGTAGCACCCTGACACTGAGGGACTTCCAGCCGGTATATAAAAGTGGATTCTTAGGGAAAGCCCAAGAATCACGCGTATGGTTCCGACGAGATGGATCCGAAAGGGGACTCTCGCCACATGGATCATGCCCTACGAACAGAATGCCTGAATTAAATACCTCTTGTTTTAGTGTCCAACCGTTCTTTGGCCGTTGCTTGGTATAGTGCAGGGTACAGTATCATGCCCAAAGACACTCACTACTGATCCCCTTGAGTAGAGATAGCAGTTCTTGGGAAGTCACTACCCAAGAATTTGAATTTGGTGTGCTCAAATGATGTTAATGAGTCGTGGAGGGGAGCCAATGCAACCAAAATTCTAAGCTATCCGCTCTCGAGAAGGAAAGGTGTTTATCACCAATCCGGGGTATATCGGTGGGCTATACCAAGTATACAAACCCTTGGCCTATTGGAATTTTAGGATTGTACTTGTCTTATGTGTGAATGCTTACACTAAAACATCGTGCTTGTCAAGTGCTTGCTGGATTACTCAAACATTATACACAACAGTCACAAATCTGGACACAAACAATCAACCTTAGACAACTTAGACTTTTCAGCAAAACATCAAAAAAAGAAAAAAAAACAATCTCAGTCCTCATTTTGAACTTAGACTTTGCATTGTTCATCTTAGTCATCATTTTGAACCTAGACTTTGCATTTATAACATTAAGTCCTTAGTCAAACATCATCATCTTCGTCCTCAGTCAAAATTTTGGCTTTGATCACCTTGTCATCTTACATTAATCATTTCCTTAGACAAACGTTATCATCATCTAGTCATCCTAGTCGACATTTTAGGAAACATAGTCTTGCATTTTCATCCTTACCAAAAATCCAAAAAACATAGGCTAGTGTCATCCTTGCATTTACTTGTCATTCTCATCATCCTCATTTGAGAAAATCCCTTTTACGGTTGAGACTAGGCTTCAAAGACAACAACGACAAATGGAAAACTTTGGACAAGATTTCAATCCCAACATCGATAATAACACTTATGATACAAACCAACATTGGAATTTTTTCGACCCATTTCACAACATGAACATGCAATCTTCCATGAACATTCCATCTTCATCACGAAACTATTCTGAACCATTCATATAAAGAGACCAAAATGGACGAGTATATGCAGAAGACTTAGAAGTTGCAACGCAAAATCCTGACATAGTCTCCTTTGTAGAAAACTCAATCTTACGCGACCCTCAAAGGTATCTAGCCATGCTTTTGGACCAAGGGGCTAAGTTACCACAAGAATTTGACATAAATACTTTGCCACCTCCATCCGTCTACCCTCACTACCAAAATTCACTTAACACCATCCATGACATTAGTCCACAACAAACATCCATTAATCAACCTTATCCTAACTTTGACAAGGGAAGTCAATTGTCCGCTAGTCCATTCCATGTCTCCACATCATATGCTAGTCCCTCACCTATTAATCCTATCCAAGTATGCATCCCTTATCAACCATCTACCAACTCATGTCAAGTCCCCACATTATACCATACCGATCCGGTCCAAGTCTCCATGTCCTATTTCAATCAACCTTACACCAATCCAGTCGAAGTCTCCATGTCATATCCTTGTCCTTCAATAATTAATCCAGTCCAAGACTCCATGACATATCCAGTCCAAGACTCCATGTCCTATCCTTGTCCCTCACATGCTAGTCCGGTCCAAGTCTCTACGTCATACCCTTGTCCTTCACATACTAGTCTAGTCCAAGTCCCCACGTCCTATCCTAGTTCGTCATTCATTAATCCTTTTCAAGTCACCCCCTCACAAGCCACATCTAGTCATGAAGATTCTATCATAGTCCAAAGTCAAATCCCATTTAATAAACTTGAGGATACATGTCAAAATGAAAGTCCAAAGCATGACCTTATAATGTCACCCTCATGTCAAGAACAAGGTAGTCCATCCCATGACCCTATCTCAAAGTCCATTCAAGATGTCCTTCAAAATAATCATGACATCCAAAACACACCCATCCTTAACAAAAATTCCATTTCCGATTATATCATCTACGACAACCCCATCTTTGACCAAGACCCTATTGTTGACCAAGAAATCCAAGACGATCCACTCCTTGAACTTTACGCCATTCATGATCAAACACTTTCTGACCTTCTAAAGGCCTCAACTATTGACACTTCCCACAATGAGACACTTGCCTCCATGGGACACATAGACGATATTCCTCCATAAGAAGAATCTTCCACTAGGGACATGCTTGCATATGATCAAGTTATAGCTAAAATCATTGGACTCTATGACACTAAACATAATTATGGCTTCGACATTGCCTTGGAAGCACCAACAGAATCATCTGAACTTGACATATCACACGATCAAACCAAAGATAGCAGTCAGGAATATGTCTAGCATGACAATGAAGCTAAGACACTTTATCAACTAGGGTTATCTATCTTTGTTAGAGCAGGCTTTCTTGTAGACGAAAATATTACAAGTGACAGTGTCCATAGACATCATGATGGGTTAGCATCTTGCTTTCAAAACAATAAATACCCCATCACAAATAGAATCTTTCAAAGCATGCAATATCAAGGCAAAGGACTAGGCATACACGAGCAAGGCATTCTAGAACCAATGCAACTTCAAGAAAATTACAGACATCAAGGTCTTGGTTATTCCTTAGACAGCAAATCAAACGATGTCAGTGGTACCTCCTCGATACTGGGGGCAACCTTGTCAGATACAAACGTCAAAATGGAATCCATGAGAAATCCTTGTCATAAGATTGCTGCCAACACCTCGTCCACCCACACCATAAACCATCATTCTATCATGAATCAACTTCCCTTTTGGGACCAAAAAGAACAAAATTCTTACAAGTCAAAAGATCAAAATCAAATGTCAAAGGCCATTGAATCAAACAAAAGGACAAGTGGACAAATGAAATTAAAATGGATCCCAAAGAAAGATGGATCAAACAAAGACACCAAGTTAAATACAAAATTCAATCACAATGTGGAGCCACAAGACAAGAGGACTCTCACATACAATAAATGTCCACCTCCTTCAAAATGGTCATCAAACAAGGCATCTAAAACTGTTGGTTCTAAACACCATTCCTCCAAAATCCGTCATCCACCATCCCAAGTTTGGAAAATAAAAAGTTATTCATCCAAATGTCCAAACAACCTTTCCACATCTACCATCATCTGTCATAATCCTACTGTGTGTATGAAATATTGGATCAATTTAGATAAAAACAAACACATATTAATAAGACATTAAATCAAAAAGTTGAAAAGGAAACAAAATATGCAAAACTGTAACAACAGCTTCCCGAAACCGTCTTATCTTCCTCTAACTTCAGTGTTTTGTTGGTTTCCAGATAGCTCTTAGATCGGTAGACCAAGCTCAACAAAATGACAACTAAAGAACGAGATTTAAAAAGACAAACTATGCTAAATGCAAAACTATGCTAAGACGAGAAGATTGCTGTGATATTGAAACTGATATGAATGCATAAGCTGATTTTCTGTATGAACGTTGATATGCGTAGGTGTGCAAAAGTGAGTGCGTGCGTGTAAATGTGAATGATTATGCGTAGTGTAACCAAAAGCTTGGATTTGCACGAGCTTTTATAGAGTTTTCGAATGGATTTGATTGGCTGAATCAATCGACGGTCCAGATTAAGCTTGTTCGAACGGACGGCGGGAGATCTTCGAAAGTGGAAGAAAAGGATGGAAGGTTTCCCTTTTCCTTCAATTTTCGTCATTGAGTTCGAAAGGAAACTTCCATTTCAAAGGGTGAGATAGAATTTGGAAGGGTGAGTTAGCACGAGTTAGAAATTAAATAAATTAAATTTATTTAATTTGAAAGTGGAGATGAAAATGGAAACCCACATAATTAAATAACTCATATTTAATTATGTTTAAAAATGAAAATAGGGTGAGGAAATATTAAATAAAATATTTAATATTTTAAATCGATTATGGGATGAGAATATTCCATTATTCAAATATTAAAAAATATTCAAACTTTAGAATAGAATGATAATTAAATATAAATAAATTATAAAAAATTATTTAATTTAATCAAGCGAAAGATAAAAGATGAGATGAAGAAGATATTCCATTATTTAAATATTCAAAATATTTAAACTTTAGAATACTATGATAATTAAATATAAATAAATTATAAAAATTTATTTAATTTAATCAAGCGAAAGGTGGAAATGTTTACAATTAAATTATTTATTTAATTTAAGGTAGAAGAATTTAGAAGATGAACGATATAAATAATTTATTAAATTTATTTATATGTAGATGACTTTAGGGGAATTAATTAAATAAATTATATTTAATTAATTAAAAAGCTTATTCATGACCATTTTTAGACGTATACATTTTGCCCCTCTTTGAAGTGATGTGTGAAACACATTGCTTCAAAGAAAAATAAGATTTTTTTTGCCCCTGATGTGTTTTTGATACTTCTGCTGATGATGCCCCCTCGGGAGGTAAATCACAGATGAGAGAGAGAGTGGTTTAGCTCGCGACAGATGATGAAAAAGAAATTTCCATTTTGAAAATAAAGTCAAATTTACCCTTGTTTGACCTTTAAAAGGTAAAAAGGTTGAAAAAGACAAGTCATTTGCACTTTTGATTTTAGTGAAAACTGTAGTTGTGAGAGTGACATTGCGACATGGAGATTCCCTATCATCGCCACCGATTCGAGAGATCGCGCCGATATCAGAGGCCAGCTGCATATGGACCACCGGTGAGTCGATCTAACCACCTATGCTTTTGAATTTTTCGCATTTGAAATGTATTTTTTCATTTTTCTGCGGATTTGCATTTTGAAAATGACGTATGCGCGCATATAGAATAGTTTCGACGCGCTTTCGAAAAAAACAGGCGCGCTTAGGGTAGAAACAAACGCGCATAGAGCATAAATGTTAAACAGTCAGGATAAAACCAGTTAGGCGCATCCCGTAAAAACTAGCGCGCATATAGGGTAGGATAGAAAATTTTAGGGGTAGAGCACTTATAGGGAAAACAGGTGCGCATAGAGCAAAAACGCGCATCTACTAAAAAGATCGGCGCATATGGTGATTAAAGTGGCACATACGGGAAAACGCACATAAGGGGTCTGTTTGTGCACATATGGAAAAAAGAACGGCGCATATGGGATTTAGCGCATCCCGTAAAAAGAACGGCGCATATGGTAAAAATAGGCAGAATTGATGTTTTGATGATAGTAACGTGAAAATGATGATTTGTTTTGCTTCCTTGGTCAAGAGATAGGTAAATTGTTGTGTCATCATGCTGATATGGATAGAAAATGATAGAATAATCTGATGATTGATAACTTTGCTTCCTAGGGTAGAAAACAAAGAGTGAATGATTGATATAATTTCTGATAAATTTTCTTTCTGTGATAGAAAACAAATAGTGATTGATTGTAGAACAAATTTGAGATGATATCCAGCTAGATAGATTTGATTTGATTTGATTGATAAGACTGATTGTGTGATATCGGTCGTTGATTTGATGTATTGATATGAGTCGCTGATATGGGTCACTGATATAGGTCACTGATATAGATCACTTGATATAGGTCACTGATATAGGTAGGTCACTGATAGATATGAGTCTGATTGATGTTGTTTAAATGATTAATATGATTCTGATGAATTACCATTGTGATGAAAATAGGAGGTTTTCAAAAACCTCGAGATTAGAGAGCGACATTCAGCAGGGTGGGATCGGATCCTTGAGTTGACACCTGCTGACATAGCGTTGATTGATACCTGCGGTTTGAGATCCATGTTGGCGATGCCACCGATTAGGGTCAATAGAGGATTGTTGACGGCACTTGCAGAGCGATGGCATTCAAATCACAACACCTTTCACATGCCGACCGGTGAGGTGACAGTGACTCCTGAGGACGTGTACAGGATCTTAGGTATCCCCGTGGTTGGAGCCCTTGTGTATTATGATCACAAGGAGTTGGGGGGGACAGATGCTTTGAGGAGAGTGTACAGAGATGCACATATAGCTGGGTACTAGGTACCGTGGGCAGACTGTCGCGGATATCCTGCCTTGTCGGTAGTTTTGGGTGCATTCATTGGAGGTCTCCTTTGTCTGGATCGCCGGGCAAAGGGATTATCAGTGGGATGGGGTAGGATTCTACATCAGATGTTGCTACAGCCGAGGAGATATGCATGGGGTAGCTGCATGCTAGCACATCTCTATCATGATTTGCACCAGGTAGTATACAGAGGATCATCTAGTTTGTCGTGTGGGGTTACAGTGCTATAGATTTGGGCGTGGGAGCACTTTGCTGTGACGAGACCAGCATGCCCCAGAGTTAGGCCACCAGGTAGGCCCTATATCTATATGTATGCGATGTTCCTTACCTAGCCCAAGCTGGGCAAGGTAGATTACTGGAGGCGATTGCTAGATGACATGGATATGGTGATATGGAGACCGCATCTTGATTGTGAGCCATGGGCGACAGATGACATAGAGATGCTGTATGTATGCATTCCACAGTTCTTGATAGGGAGGACTCCCTTCATTTTGGAGAGATTTTTGGCATTACGGGTACAGAGGCAGTTTGGGTTTACACAGAGGATGCCGCAGGGGGTTGCACACTACGCCTGGAGCAGAGATGAGGCCGGATGGGGGCCGTGTATTTCCTATCAGGCCACATATACAGAGTTTATTGCATTAGCACCTGAGGTATGGGTTGACAGACGAGACATTGTGGATGCGAGCATGTCTGATGAGTACTCTGCATATTTTCACATGCATCCCTTTCCTCGGTTACTAGTCCTGATGAGCCAGCACCACAACCAGGGGCAGTGAGACAGGAGGATGTGGCTGGCGGTGAGCAGGGAGCAGTCGGAGGGGAGGAGGTGGAGAGCAGAGATGAGGAGAACTCAGATGATGACGATGGAGATGATGGAGATGATGGTGGGGAGGGGGGACATGTGCTGGGGAGGTCGGGGCTGGATATCTTGAGGGGTGTTCAGATTATGCGACGACCGTAGACAGGGATCGGGAGACGGACAGTGATCCAGATGGCGTCTTCATCTTAGCAGGGGCAGATAGCCATGCTTCAGGCCCAGGTGCAGACATTACAGGGTCAGCAGAGTCAGTTGCAGAGTCACAAACTTTCATTATATAGCTTCAGGCGCAGCTGGCACAGGCACAAGCATAGGCACAGGCACCTGCCCCAGGCCCACAGTTAGCCCAGGTCATGGCAGAGAGAGATGCATTCAGGTGGAGGGCAGTAGAGGCTGAGGGTGTGGCTCAGAGGCTGATGGGCACTATAGAGAGTGCGTCACTACGGGATGCCATTGCAGAGGGCATAGAGATGGCCAGGGAGGTTGAGTACTACAGAGTGAGATACGAGGAGCTATGTCCTCCAGATCATAGAGAGCCATACCCGTGGTCCCATAGCAGGACGAGGAGCAGATCTAGGACACACACCCAGAGTAGGGGAGTGACGGGACCTCAGCAGGACCCAGATGCAGGTACCAGTGGCTGACCACCTCCTTCCGGACCAGCACCATCAGGAGCATCGACCAGCTAGAGTTGTGATGTATATTATTTTGGGAGCATGTATATGCCATTTGTGATCATATCTCATGTATTTCTCTTTAGACATTTTAGTTTCATTGGACATTTGGACATTTGTATCATTTTTGATGAGCGATGATATGCAACGGAAATGATTATTTTGATGATGAGTTGACATACATTTATGATATGATGATGTGATATGCATTTATTTCTATATGTGATGGATTTTGTTATGCATTTAAATGATTTGATGACTAACATGATATGCAGGATGGTTTGATTATGATGTTTTATTATGATTATGATTTGATGATGTGTACTAATGATGTCATGCATATGGATTACTTATGATGTGCATTTATTATTTTTGGATTTTTCAGTGCAGATAAAAGATGAGAAATGAATGTTGTGTTCATGATATGCATTATGATATGCTGTGATGTGAAATGATATGTATGATAAAATGATATGATATGATGTAAAATGATGTGAATGCTGCTATGAGATTGAGATGAATAAATAGTGATGCATGATAAAATGATGTGTGATGAAATATAATGAATGGATAAATGAAATGATAAATGAGATTATAATGAAATGAAATGATATAAAATGATAAAATGATAAATAAAATGGTATGGAATGAAATTTTAAATGGATAGATGATAATGAGATGAAACCGTTAAATGGATAGATGATAATGAGATGAAACTGTTAAAGGTAAGGGATGATAATGATAAATGGATGAAAGGATTATAATATGGTAATGTAATGATAGAATGATATAAATGATAATGATAACGAAAAATGAAAATGAGAATGAGTGATAAATGAATAGATGAAATAATGAAATGATAATGGATGCAATACTAATATGAGTGATAATGGTAATGCGATGATTTAAATGGTAATGATAATGAAAGTGAAATGAAATGAATGAAATGACTATAATGGTAATGCGATGATAAGATGGTAATAATGGTAATGAATGAAATGATGAAATGTCAATGAAATGATAATGAATGAAATGATAACGAAACTAATATGAAATGATAATGGAAATGCAATGATGACGAAATGATATGAAACTAATATGAAATGATATTGAATGAAATGATAATGGATGAAATGACAATGAATGAAATGATAATGAATGAAATGATAATGAAGATGCAATGATAATGATAATTAGTATGAGATGATAATGAATGAAATGATAACGAAATGCAATGATGATGAAATGATATGAAACTAATATGAAATGATAATGGATGCAATGATAATGAAATGATATGAAACTAATATGAAATGATAATGAATGAAATGCAATGATGACGATACAAATGTTTTCATTGTTCTCCACAAATAGTCCAAAAAAAAGTGACAGCTATTGACCTTTCAAAAACTCTTGATGCAAATCCAATATGCATTTTTGTACAATGACCTAAAATGACATGCAATTAAATGAAACTGACCATTTTGTTGAGCCTTTTTGGCGAGCCTGCTTAAATCATCATAGAGCGTTTGAAAAATGTTGGAAGTGTGTACAAGCATCAGAGGGGAAATTAGCACCAATGATGACTTGAGTACAACTTTCATGATTTTTGATATAACAAGTGAACACAAGCACCTAGGTATAATTGAACCGAGCTGACCTGAGCATTTCTTGCATGAACAAACAAAGACTAACCACCATCTGATGCAAATTTGGAACTATCATCAATGATAAAATTTGGAAAATCATGTCTCGCGACAGATTTGCAACAGATAAATGATTAACCTCCAGACAACAGATGAAAAATCATCCTCTTTCCTTGCCACTCTAGTTCAGTACATCATCGAGTGTGCTCCAGAGAAATGATATCAAAAATTAAACGACCATTATTCAAAAATGAAAGACTGTGATTCCAAACATTATTTAGATTAGAGATCATTCAGATATGAGTCATGATAAGGTATGCAACTGAAAGCTACTGTGATATGGATCAATGATTGTATGTTTTGGTTGTTTTGTTCGCGTGATTAGTTTTGACGTCGCTGTCTAGCTGTTTTGGTAAAACTTGAAAGTTGATTGCCCCCAGTATGCCCATGTTTGCCCTTGGTATTGACACAACTTGCTGAAATGAATATGTACGAAAATCAAGCCATGATAAGACGTTATCGCTCGACGCAAATGATGATAACATGGTGTTGGTGTGACCCTAAGATGATGGAAAAGATACATGAAAAAGGAAGGCTGAAAAGTTAAGTGCAGAACATGAACTAATAGATGGAGAGCGACAAATAGCGTTTGTTTGCCAGATTTTCACTATTTGTTTTTATTGCATTTTTTTCATCAATAGACTGCCTGTTGCCAGGTTTTCACCCTATGACTTTTTTTTTAAAATTTATTTTTGGTATTTCTTCTTGATTTTTTTGTATTTCTTCAGGACTTTTTCTGACTTTTTTGTATTTCTTCAGGACTTTTTCTGATTTTTTTGTATTTCTTCAGGACTTTTTCTAATTTTTTTTGTATTTCTTCAGAACTTTTTCTGATTTTTTTGTATTTCTTCAATACTTTTTCTAATTTTTTTTGTATTTCTTCAAGACTTTTTCTGATATTTTTTGTATTTCTTCAGGACTTTTTCTTATTTTTTTGTATTTCTTCAGTACTTTTTCTGATGATGATAACCGTCTTAGACATAATACTTTTTTAGGTGCATGCTATTGATAGGCTCGTCAAACAGGTCCCCTTCTAGCGTTGATAACTTGTAAGCTCCTGAACCATAGATTGCTATAACCACATAAGGACCTAGCCAATTTGGTTCGAACTTTCATTTCTTCTCTCTGTCTTACTGATTGCGTGGGTTCTCTTTCAGAACAAGATCACCCACCTGAAAGGTACGTGGCTTTACTTTGTGGTTATAGCTGTGAGACATCATCTGTTAATAAGCTTTCAAATGATCAGCTGCTCTTTGTCTCTTCTCATCTAGAAGTTCAAGCTCTTGGAGTTGGGAAACTCTGTATTCATCATCTATTGTGAGGCCTTTCAATGATACTCTGAGTGAGGGAATCTCAACTTCTAAATGTAGTATGGCCTCTGCTCCATAGACAAGAGCAAATGGTGTTGCTCCTGTTGGCGTGCAGACACTGGTTCTGTAGGCCCACAAAGCGGGATTGAGTTGAACGTGTCAATCCTTCCCTGAATCATTCACAGTCTTTTTCAAGATTTTCAATATTGTTTTATTTGAGGCCTCTGCTTGGCCATTCCCTTGTGGATAGTAAGGTGTTGAATATCTATGTTGTATGTGAAATCTCTCACAAAGTTCATCAACATCATGATTTTTGAATGGTCGTCCATTATCTGTAATAATGGAGTTGGGAATGCCATACCGACAAATAATATAGTTAAGTATGAATGATGATATTTGTTTTCCGGTGACTTTAGTAAGAGGGACTACCTCAATCCACTTGGTAAAATACTATGTTGCTGTGATGATGAATTTATGTCCATTTGATGAAGAAGGATGAATCTTTCCCACTAGATCTAACCCCCATTGAGAAAATGGCCAGGTTGGTGTGAATGGTTGAAGTTCTTGTGCAAGAGCATGAATGGGATTCCCATGAATCTGACATTTTGAACATGTTTTTACAAAAGTGAATGATTCTCTCTCCATTGTAGGCCAGTAGTAACCCATTCTAATCAATTTTTTGGATAAGGTCAGTCCACTCGAATGAGTACCACAGATGCCACCATGAACTTCTTGTAAAGCTTTGTCAGAGTCCTCACGTTCAATACATCGGAGTAAAGTACCATCAAGACCATGACGATACAGGGTGTCAGCGATAAGAGTGTAGTGAGCGGATTGGCGGATAAAGTTGCATTTTTGGTTACGGGATAAATCAGGTGATAAGATATCGTCTGGAGATAGGCATAAATTTTTTCGTACCAAGGCGAATCGGATCCTACCAAGTGGAAAATGATTTGGCTTTCAGGTGTATCATAAGCAGGTGTAAATAATTGTTCCACCAGAAATTCATAATGATTTTGAGTTTCTGGGAGCTGTAACAATGATGCGATCGTAGCCATGTCGTCAGCTGCTTTATTATCAAGTCTTGGAATTTGTGTAAATTTGATGTCCACAAAGTATTTCTTGAAGTCATCAACCATCTTTTTATATGGTAATAGTTTCTCATCTTTGGTTTGATAGTCATTATTGATCTGATAAATGACTAGCTGTGAATCACCATACACCTATAGTTCTGTAATTCTCACTCCAGTGCTATTTTGAGTCCAGTGATTAATGCTTCATATTCGGCTATGTTGTTGGTGCATGGAAACATCGGCCTCTATGATTGAGGGATGGTGTGTCCTTGAGGGGTGACGAAAAGTATGCCTACCCCCGATCCATGTTGAGTAAAAGAACCATCAAAATATAGAGACCATGGTTGTTTAGATTCTGCAGTAAAGACATCAGCATCTAGAAATTCAATGTGCAGAGGATGATCTGCTTGTAATGGTGCTTCAGCTAATTGATCAGCGATAACTTGTCCTTTGATTGCCTTGCGATCAACATAATGGATATCAAACTCACTCAAAATCATTACCCATTTGGCTAACCTTCCTGTCAATGATGCTTTGCTTAACAAATACTTGAGTGGATCAATTTTTGAAACCAAATTGATTGTATGGGTCAGCATGTAATGTCAAAACTTTTGTGAAGCAAAGACTACTGCCAGACAAGCTTTCTCGATAGAAGTGTAGTTGAGCTCATGACTTGTTAGTGTTCTACTGATGTAGTAGATTGCACGTTCCTTTCCTGTAGAGTCTTCTTGTGCTAGCAGTGCCCCTAGAGATGTCTCTGTTGCGGCAATGTATAAGATGAGTGGTTTGTCGGGATTTGGTGGTATGAGAACTGGTGGAGTCATTAAATACTGTTTGATTTGCTGAAATGCCAATTCACATTTGTCATCCCACTTGAAAGGAACATTTTTATGTAGTAGATGTGTGAAAGGTAAACTTTTATTGGCTAATTGTGCAATGAACCTCCGTATAGATTGAAGTCGTCCTTGCAGTGATCTCAACTGACTGATGTTCTTTGGTGGAGGCATTTCCATAATTGCTTGTACTTTTGTAGGATCTACTTCAATTCCTTTTTCTGAAACAATGTACCCCAAGATTTTTCCAGATTTGACCCCAAAAACACATTTCTTAGGGTTGAGACGAACTTTGAATTTCTCGTCTTGCAAATATTTTGGATAATATTTCAAGATGTCTTTCTCTGGTGTATAATTTTTCCAATATGTCATCCACATAATCTTCCATGAAGACATGCATCATGTCATGAAAGATTGTAGTCATGGCTCTTTGGTAGGTAGCCCCAACATTCTTCAGACCGAAAAGCATGACGTTCCAACAATAAGTTCCCCACGGACATGTGAAAGCTGTTTTCTCCTGGTCTTCAGGTGCAATCTTGATTTGGTTGTAGCTAGAAAAACCATCCATTAATGAATACATGGCATGGCCAGCTGTTAGATCAACTATGGTGTCAACATTTAGTAGTGGGAAATCATCTTTAGGACATGCTTTATTGAGATCTTTGAAATCTGTACATATTGTGACAGTTTTATCTGGCTTGGATACAGGAACAATGTTGGAGATCCACTCTGCATAATCGATTGGTCTTATGAAGCCCACATCAAGGAGTTTTCTCAGTTCTTCTTTAACCAATAATGCAACATGAGGGTGCATCTTTCTGAGTTTTTGTTTCACCGGCTTGGCCCCTGGTTTGATAGATAAGTGATGCATGATAAGATCAGGATCAAGACCAGGCATGTCAGCGTAAGACCATGCAAAATTTGCTTGATTTGTTTTCAGGAATTCCATGAACTTTGGTATTTCTTTCTCTGTTATTGATGCAGCTAACTGTAAGATCCTTGGTTTGTCTGAAGTTTCAAGGTTGAGAGCATTTGTAGGCTCGATCAGAATAGGTGATCGCTCATGGTAGTGCTCCGGGAGAGTGTCAAGTGTCCCATCGTCTGGTGCCTCAAAGAGGTTTTCACCATCTGATACGCTCTTTATTTTACCTTTTGTTTGATCTAATACTACCAGATTCTGGTTTTCACCATTAGATCTTTCTTTTTTGTTTTTACTTTTGTAGCTGGGAGACTTGACACTCTCCTGATCAAAAACTTTATGTTGAAAATCGCTAGTGGAACAATCATTCGTATCATCTGCGGAAAGGAAGTTTACAATAGCTTCATCACTTGGAAACATAGGTATATCAATAGGTTTGGTTGAATCCAAATCAATGAGATCATGATGAATTAAAGGTAGAGGATTGTCAGGTTGTGTGAAATCGGCTATGGTCATGGTCATAATGGAGTGGTCTGTAGGATCCAAGGTATGAGGTGGGTCAATGATGATACTGTCCTCATGATAATATTGTTCATTTAGATCCGACTCAGTATCACTAGAATCATAGTCAATTTGTGGTTTAGATTCTTGTGGTTGGGACCCTGAACCTTGACCTTCAATTAGAGTTGGAGCGTATTGGTGTATTACATCAATCTCTTTGTCTTTCTAGAACTCATCATTGTAAATGGTGTCCCATTCATATTCAACAGAGTCTGTGTCAGAATTGTTATCCAAGAAGTTTTGAACTGTTGTCAAACATGCTTCTTGTGAATCTGAGCTTTCTTGCAATGCGAAGACAACACCATGCAGTTGTTTGGATGTGTTTTCTTTGGAGTGAGTATCATAACCTAATCCAGTTTTTTCTTTTGCGGCGAGTCCGCGGAGGTGAATAGGTTCAACTACTCCTTCCTTCCTTTTTCCGATAGGACCTTCATCATAGCCCATCTTCTGCATGATTGAATACCCTTTTCCATATTTGTCCGTGGGTAATTTGACATTAGAGACTGCTTCATCTTCATCTTTATAGAGCCAATTTAAAAATTTTGTATCCTCAGGATTTTCCATGGGGAATTTTTCTTTGATGAATTGTCCATTAAATTTTGTAATTGGCTCTATTGGTGTTTGCTTTGATGTTGATGCTGCTGATATTTGATGTTCCCTGATAGATGGCTATCCATGTGATCGAGGTGATGTAGGTAAATTGGCAAGACAAAGAGAGTATTCTCCAACTCCATGATCCTTGAATTTCATCTTTTTGTCAAAACTATTGGTCAATTGACTGATTTGTGTGTCAATCTTTAGAGAAGTCCTAGCATGAGCTTCTTGATTGGTAGGGACCAAAGTATCTTGACTGAATTTCATGTTGGCACAAGTTTGGATATTGGAATTATCAGCTGATATTGTGATTTCCTGTCCATCATAAGGAAACTTTAGACATTGATGATAGGTTGATGGGACAGCTTGCATTTCATGGATCCAAGGACGACCCAACAAGATGTTATATGCAAGATCATGGTCCAGTACTTGACAAAAAGTATTCTTTATGACAGGGCCCACTCTGATTGGCAGCATGATTAGACCCTTGGATGCTCTTTCTTCATAATCATAAGATTTTATGGTAATTTTTCTTCTGAAGTCAATAGATTCCTCAGAAAATCCTAAAGCTTTAACCAACTTCATGGTACAAATGTTCAAACCAGCACCTCCATCTATGAGAACTCGTCTGATACGAAACTTATGAATCATGACCTCTAAGTACAATGATGAGTTATGGGGATGAGTTATGGAAACGTCATCTTTATCAGAGAATGAAAGGAAAGTGGGTGAGGACAAGTGTCCTACCATGGCTTGAAATTGATTCACATCCAAATCAGTTGATACATTAGTTTCAATGAGAGCTTTTTCAAGAATTTCCTTATGAGCTGGAGAAATCTTCAATAGTTCCAGAATAGAAATTTGAGTGGGGGTTTTATGAAGTTGGTTGACCAAATCATATTGATGTTGAGGTGGAGGTTCGGTGGTTTTTGAAGAGGTGCCTTTTAAGACAACCTTAGCTTGCGCTCTTGTTGTTGTGTTGACTTCTCTATATTCTGCCTTCTTGTTGATTTTAATGACATTCACCTGCTCATCGTCTGCGTAGAGATGGTTGATTATATGATCATCATTGATATGATTCACATTTTTTCAGAAGACTCACCCTTTTGATAGTTAGGCAATGGGTTACAGAATGCTTGGTGTTCTGCGTTGGTTTGTTGATTTCCTTCTATTGTGATAATGTCATTGTCGATCAAGTCTTGAATGGAATTCTTCAAGGCTTGGCAGTTGTTTGTACAATGACCTTTACACCAATGATAATCACAATAGTATGCCTCATTCCATGATGGAGGCTTTACACTGGGTTCATAATTCTGTTGAGATGGTAAAGTAATGACATTTTTGGCCATCAACTCTTTGAACGCGGATTCTACAGATTGACCCAATGGAGTGAAAGTTCTTCTATTCGAGAAGAAAGAAAATCTTTGCGGATTTGAATTCAAGGTGTTCCCTAAGGAATTGTGATTGTTATTGGTTCCTCGATAACTCTGGTTGTTGAGAATTCCTTGATGAGGAGTAGAGTTTTGATTTGTATTGTTCCTCGGAGGAGGAGGATTATTTCCATGATTCACAATTGAGTTGACATTGTTGTTGCGAGTGTTTGGAGTGCTGAGGACAAATGGCTTGGTTGAGGCATGATTTGCATCAACAACACCATCGTTCACCATATTTTTGTTGCGAGTCCAGAATTTGGATTTGTCCTGATTATTGTGATGGTTGGATGAGCTGGGATTTTCTTTGTCATGCTTTATTATCCCTCTTTTGACCAAAGAATTTTCAATGGTTAAGGAATCTTCAATCATTTTCTCAAAAGAAGAAGGACAATGTAAGTTCAAGTGATAGCTCATTTCTGAATTTAAACTGTTAATAAAGGTAACCATCTTTTCCTTTTCAGGAACAGGACATGGATACCTGGCGAACATTCTTCTCCATCTTTGAAGAAACGTAATGAAGGATTCGCCAGGTTTTTGTGCAACCTTGCAAAGATCTATCATGGTGATTGGGTGTTGTATGTTGTAAGCATATTGTGATATGAATAGGTTGATCAATTCTTCAAATGTCCTGACGGGAGGTGTAATCTTAGATAACCATTCCATAGAGTTAACTCCAAGGCTCCTAGGAAACAATTGCAACAAGTAAGTATCTTCGTGAGCGAATTCCGATGTCATGTTCCTGAAGTCTCTAACATGATCAATTGGATCCGTTTTCCCATTATAGCGATCAAATTTTGGCATTTCACAGTGCTTGGGAAAAGGAATCATGTTAAGACTTCTATCAAAAGGATAAGGACAAATGTCCTCTAGGGTATATTTCTTCGTGGTTGTTCCTCCTTGTAATTCTTTGACTTTTCCTTGAAGTGCCTTGATTTGTTGGGTCAAGGCACTAAGATCAGAAAGGGGTGTCTCTTCAGGTTTGTTTTTCAAGTTTTCAGTGTCAAAGTCGTGAGGCAATTTAGCCCCTTGTTCGGCTAGATAGCGAAAATACTTTTCCTTATCTCACTGCAAGATCGTTTCAATGGATTTATGGAATTTTGGATCTTGTTCAGCCTCTCTAAGACGTTCCTCATCTTGTTCCTCATCACTATCCACCTGGTTTTTATCTCTGTAATTATGAAAAGGATTTTCTTCTCTATTGTCCATGTTGTTGTTGAAAAGTGGATTTTGATTTATGCTGAAAAGGGGATTACTACTTTCTCCTTCTTCTTGAGTGTTCTGAATATGACTTTCTTTTTGGATTGTACCCTTCAGTTTATTGTGTTGAGATCTTGTGGAGATAGGCATATGTTTTTGAGAAATTCTTCTAAACTTAGACCATAGTTTTGACAAGTGTGATGGTGATGATATCTTGATCCGATAAGATATGTAATCTTATGATATGATCAAGGATGCTCCTAACTTATTGATTGTGGCTTCCAACTGATGAAGGATTTCAGAATCCTATTGGGGAAGTTGAACCAAAAATTAGAAAGCTGTTTGAGAGATGCACTCTTAAAGTTTTGATCTTTGTTTTCGAAGAAAGGTTCCAAAATCAATGAAGAATTTGATTGGGATGTGAAGGATACTCTATAGAAGGTTGTGGTATGTTGTCAAATTCAAGAGGTTGGTTATGATTATGCCGTTGTGACAGAGCTAATCTCTGATAATAAGCTCGAGAATCTAAGGGATCTACAACATATTCATCAGTGAATCCTCTAACAAAATCCTGATATCTGTGAAGAAATCCTCGATAGTGAAGCAAGACATGTCGACTTTTGTATAAGAATTTTCTATTTTGTAGTGTTTTCTTGTATCCTAACAGTTTCTTGGGTTTTTTGATTCTCTTAGACAATGATTTCTTGGGAAACTTTGTTGACTTCCAATCTCTAAGCATGGGAAAAGTGTTGGGAGTGTTTTTGAATCAATGATATGAAAAAATATTAAGTGGATTTCAGTTGTTGTTCTTCATGTTCCTTTTGGATGATCTCTTTATCTGAATTAATGTAATGGAAGACACAACAAACATTTTTGAAATCAGTTGTTCTTAAAAACCCTATACTAACATGAAGTGTTTAATCAAGAAAATGTTTTTCATCAAATGTTTTCACAGGTTTTCCACATGAAAGACAATTTCAGACAAACTCACTCTTAAATGCTCAAGTAGGTCATTCTAGTAATCAACAGCCCACATCTTAGAACTGCGTCGACTCACACAGTCGTGTCACCCCCGAAGGGGCGCCCGTGTTTTTTTCTTTTCCAGGTGCGTACTCAGAGTTACGGAAGTGGATACCGGATCCCCTGAGCAAACGGTCCTTGGCAGTTATATGGTGAGTGTCTTGGGGGAAAATTCTTCCCTCCCCTTGCACTATGATTATTAGAATGTTTGGAAACTGACTCAGTTGGCCACTACACTAGGTTCGTAGTAAGGATTTCCGTTCAGTGTGGCAATAATAAACTCCCTTAGGAGACCTCCCAACCTTTAGAACAAAGGTTTTGGGGATGGTTATCTTGCACACTACCGGAAAAAGAGGGTTTCCCCAAATTTGTTTTAAATTTTATAGTGGGGCAGAATAGCCTGGCTTTGGCTTGAACCCACTTGAGTCGTTCCCGTAGGGTGAGTACTTTTTCCCACTACAGTAGGCTCTCTAAAGGATGTAATTAAAGCAGTAAAATTACATGGAAACTAAAAGGAAAGTCTGGTATTTTGATCACCCAGTTAAGGGGAGAGCATAAACCTATTGCCACAGTCAAAGCAACCAAATGTTCATTTTAAAACCCAAATCACAATGATCTAATCTAAGTGAAGATATTGCTTCACCAAAAACAAGTTTGTTCAATTTTAACTGCAAGATTATTCATTGTTTGGTGACTATCCTAGATTGCTTCATTTTATTCAGATGTGGCTACCCTAGGATTGCTTCATTTTAAAATTCTGAAAAAAATAAAAAGAATTCTGTCTGCGGAAGGCGTCAGACTCATAATTTCATATTTTTTTGTTACAGTCTGTATGCGCCCGAACAAAAGCTATATGCGCCAGAAGATATATGCACCGGAACATAAGCTAAATGCACCAGAACAGATGCAATATGCGCGTAAACAGAAACTAAATGCGCCTAAATAGTCACGATATGCGCTGGAACAGTTACGGGATGTGCCTAAACAGTTACGGGATGCGCTCCAAAATCCTGCAATACAAAAAGTTAAAAACCCCGTATGCGCGTCAGGAAATTTCGAATGCGCCTAAACGTTAGAATTTTCCCGAAAGCTGATTCCAGAATGCGAAAACTGTCAACAGAAACTTGCAGAAAATGTTAAATTCATGGGTTCGAGCCCCACGGTGGGCGCCATTTTATGTGTGTATGAAATATTGGATCAATTTAGATAAAATCAAACACATATTAATAAGACATTAAATCAAAAAGTTGAAAAGGAAACAAAATATGCAAAACCGTAACAGCAGCTTCCTGAAACCATCTTATCTTCCTCTAACTTCAGTGTTTTGTTGGTTTCCAGATAGCTCTCAGATCAGCAGACCAAGCTCAACAAAATGATAGCTAAAGAACGAGATTTAAAAAGGAAAACTATGCTAAATGCAAAACTATGCTAAGATGAGAAGATTGCTGTGATATTGAAACTGATATGAATGCATAAGTTGATTTTCTGTATGAATGTTGATATGCGTAGGTGTGCAAAAGTGAGTGTGTGCGTGTAAATGTGAATGATTATGCGTAGTGTAACCAAAAGCTTGGATTTGCACGAGCTTTTATAGAGTTTTCAAATGGATTTGATTGGCTGAATCAATCGACGGTCTGGATTAAGCTTGTTCGAACGAACATCGGGAGATCTTCGAAAGTGGAAGAAAAGGATGGAAGGTTTCCCTTTTCCTTCAATTTTCGTCATTGAGTTCGACGGGAAACTTCCATTTCAAAGGATGAGATATAATCTGGAAGGGTGAGTTAGCACGAGTTAGAAATTAAATAAATTAAATTTATTTAATTTGAAAGTGGAGATGAAAATGGAAACCCACATAATTAAATAACTCATATTTAATTATGTTTAAAAATGAAAATAGGGTGAGGAAATATTAAATAAAATATTTAATATTTTAAATCGATTATGGGATGGAGAATATTCCATTATTCAAATATTCAAAAATATTCAAACTTTAGAATAGAATGATAATTAAATATAAATAAATTATAAAAATTTATTTAATTTAATCAAGCGAAAGATAAAAGATGAGATGAAGAAGATATTCCATTATTTAAATATTCAAAATATTTAAACTTTAGAATACTATGATAATTAAATATAAATAAATTATAAAAATTTATTTAATTTAATCAAGCAAAAGGTGGAAATGTTTACAATTAAATTATTTATTTAATTTAAGGTAGAAGAATTTAGAAGATGAAAGATATAAATAAATTTATTAAATTTATTTATATGTAGATGACTTTAGGGGAATTAATTAAATAAATTATATTTAATTAATTAACAAGCTTAATCATGACCATTTTTAGACATATACACCTACATCTCGCCTAAAGTCCAAAAATCCCACGTCACAAATCCGTCACATCATGGCAGCAACTCTTTACCACAAGGACTCTCATGGCACTCTATTGCGATGTGCGTATTTTGATAAGGCCAACTCTAGTATCAGAAAGGATCACAATGACATCGATTAGTTGTATACAAGTGCTACGATCCTGACAAGACAACTCCTTCAGCAAGGTCATTATTGGCATATCATGGCACCAGTCTCTACATCGGCACCGTCAGTGGATTCAGAACAGTCAGTGGTAATCTAAAGCATCCAGGCTATCCACAATATCAAAAACACAAAAAAAAAACTCAAAAATCAAAAATCGTCACCATGATGAAAACCTGGCAAAAGGCGTCTTGGTGACACCAAAAATATCAAAAAGTCAAGAAAATAGTAAAGAGAAAAATTTCATCCAATGGTGAAAACCTGGCAAACAGGCGCCCTAGATAAGTACCATGATGAAACCTGGCAAACAGGCATCATGTGTAAAATAAATCGTCTATGTGGACTTTTATACTTGGGGGCAAGTCGTCTCATCTCCTAGGCCTTCCTCTTGGCATAGGATTCCGACCATTTAATCCATATCATTCTCACCTATCTTGGTCTTGACATAAAATTGGCACACATAAATCATGCTTTGGGAAAACTCTTGACATGTCTATCCTTCAGTCATACACGATTCACGAAACATCATGTCATTGACCATCATAGTCTTATTTTCCTTGTATGGCATAGTCCTTGAAAATCATATGACAATTCCCTCAGTCTCATGTTTCACGTCTTTTACCAAGGCCACCCCCTATCCTTTCATGCTTGTCACCTATCTTGGCTTTCCCCTGTCAAATGGTCTAAGGATAATCATCATCCCATCTAGTCCTAACCAGGTCATTTCAAATGCAAGGAGTCTAATCCATACAAACACATTATCCAAAATTTTACTTGATTGTGTTCCTGGCCCGGTTGTAGACCTCTGTACTTTCGTCACATTATCGTCATCGTCCTCATGTTGTTTTGGGATGCGTCCTTCCCACGTCAAACAACGTTGTCATTACCTGTCAATTGGTATTCAGCTTGACTAGGGGCACAATCATGTTTGTCCTTGGATTCTCATGTGTAGGCATCAGTCATATGCATTTGTCACAATCCTCTTAAATGTCAAAATCCAAAAATAATAATCATAAAACGACAAAAAGACAAAAACATCATAAAATGTCCTGAAGAAAGACCAAAAACATCATAAAATGTCCTGAAGAAAGACCTAAAAATCATAAAATGTCTTGAAGAAAAACACAAAAACATCCAAATCAATGTCAAAATCCTAAAAATGGAGTCAAAGTCAGTCATGTCAGTCAGTCCATGTCATTGTTGAACTACGTTGTCTCTGCACATTGGCTACGTAGGTAAGGCAATCAGTCGATGAGTCCCCGAGACATTAGGTTAGTCCTTTTAGGCTGGTCCAAATAAAATCATGGCATTTGTCACAATCGTCACATCGGTCAAATAAGTTAGACATAGTCAAACTCAGACACAAGACATTCATTCGAAACGCCAACGTCAAAATTGGTCAAAATCAGACAACATAATCCAATCAATCATATAGTCAACATCAGTCAACTTGCCAAAACATATTAATCAAAACAATGTCAATCTCGTCACTCTTTGGTCCTCTTCAAGATGTATCCTCAGATTTGGACCTCGTCAAAATGTCCTTTTCCTTTTTTAGGATGTGTCCTTCCCGACAATAGGTACCGTCAAACTGTCAATATGGTCAAATTGGAAAAACCCTTAAACTGTCGAAACTGTCAAATCGACAGGAAATCAATCTTTGGCAAACAAACATTGGCAAACAAAATAAAATGGCTGTTAATCTTTCTGGCCTATCTTGTCTTATCTTTTGACTATCTTGGCTATTTTGTCTTATCTTTTTACTGTCTTTTCTTTGTGGTCATGTTACTAGCTACTTCAAGGATGTCCCATGAAGGATTTAGAGGTGCAATGACGTCTCCTGGCCTATTTTATTTTCTTTGACTGCTGTCTGTGGATTGTCTTGACAAAAAGACTGGGGCAACTTCGCCCTTAGTATGAGTTAGGACATTCCTTGTCTGTGACTGTCTTTTTTTCAAATGGATGACCTTGCACACCTTGGTCTACGTCATATCATGGTGTTTGTTGTCCATTTGTGTCATTTTACCGCCCAATGATGATTAAAAGCAATAAATATTAAAGTCCTATGGCAATGTTTTGAAGGATTTGGTCTAGGAACTAACATGCATCTTCTTTAGCCTTGTCATCTTCTCTCACTCATCTCATATATGCATTGCATCCATATCATCATCCATATCTTTTTCATTAACATTTCTTTGTCTCTTCATATTCTAGTCTTCTCATTAATTTCGAGAGCACACCCATGTTCTTGGAACCTGTTTGTCCTCTCGAGGGGGCATACCGTAACCCTCCTCCTCATTCTTCCTCATCTTATTTTGCATTGGGGCATATTTTTGACTTATTTTCTTTGTCACAATGCGACATGCTACATTATGACAAAGAGGGGCAAAATGTAGACACTTAAAAATGACCTAGGCTTACAAGCTTCATTTTTACCACTTTCGTCCTAGCATAATTATGACATTTAATTATGTCCTTGATCCGCATTCAACTATTGATTAAATAATTCATAATTATTTAATTAATTCATGTCCTTTTATTCTTCCTGATTATTAAATAAATAAGTTTTTATTCATTTATTTAATATGTCACTAACTGTCATAATTAAATAAATAAATAAATAAATTTAATTATTAGTCTTATCTGCTAAATTAAATAATTATCTTTAATTATTTAATTTCCTAAATCAATATTCTTCTCATTTTAAATAAATGAAATTATTTAAAATGTCATCTCAATCTTAACTGACAGTCCATTTTGGTAAATAATCTAAAAATCGATTATTTATTATTTCACAAAATTCACATTTGGAATTAATTTAGTTCCAAATTGGTAACTTTCCTCCAGAAATCAAGTGATCGGGAAGATTCTTGATCTTTCCAAAACTGATCTTCAGTCCATTCTTTATCTTCTTCATTTTCAATAATCTTTATTTTTGAATTAATTTCCTCATTTATTCTCCACCGCCGATTTGATCTTCTTAGATGACATCTCGACCGCTCGATTAATGACTTTGCCCTAACCCTAATTAGGGATTGTTAGATTTAATCTGGGCCTCTGATTTTAGGTCTTTGTCAGAAGTTAATCTCGTCCGTCCATTCAAAATGGCATTTTCTATAAAATGCTATTTTGCTCTCATTTCTAGATTACGCACATAGATTACAATATTCTGGCATATTAATACTTAGATTAATTTGGCATTTTAGAGTCATTTTGTCATAGACATAGGCATAGGCATTTAGATTCAAATCCTTCAAAGCTTGTGTAGGACTTAGGCTTTATTTTTAGATTGCTCGCACGTCGAATCTGAGGGCAACACAAATCAACAAGTTAGAAGGTGTTACAAAGGTGAATCATGGAGGCTTCAACAACTATCTGGTATACTTGTTTCATTTACGTTTGCTTCCTTTGTTCTTTGTAATTGCTTTGGGTTTTAGTCTTTATTGATTTATTAACACTCCTAACCTAATCAAATCCGAAAAATTACCCTCAGTTACATAAATCACACATAAAATCACTCTTGGTTTTATCCCAATCTCACAAACTCGAAAACATTCTATTAAAGAATAAAAAATCAGCTATTGTTGAAAATCCAACTCGAGTTGCTTCAAAGCAACTCCACATCCCACCTTTCGAGCTAAAAAAACAACACACTACATCTCCCATGGGAAATTGGTAACCTAAAATGGCTGGAACACCTATATCTCTATGAAAACCAGTTGAATGGTTTTATCCCTTCAAGCATTGGGAATTGCAAGGCCCTGCTACTGTTTGCTGCTTATGGAAACAATATAGAAGGTCCCATTCCAAGAGAGCTTGGCCATCTTGGGTGACTCCAAATTCTATGGTTGTACAATAATCTTCTTTTAGGGCATCTTCCCACTGAATTGGGAAATGTATCAATGCTGAAACACATAGACGTGTCTGTCAACAATCTTGATGGAAGTGTACCAGACAAAATAGGATCGTTGAAAAGTTTGAGCTATCTACGCCTTTCAAATAATGATCTTTATGGCACCGTTTCTGCCTTTTTGGGAAACCTTACAAGCTTACAAGTTTTAGGTTTGTCTAGTAATTGATTCAACGACACTTCACTGACAGGAATCAACATTTTAGCAAATTTGAAAGAGTTGTCCATTATGCCCGATGACTGGAATATACTTGCACTGGAATATTTTTGTATTTTGTGAGATCAATTTTTGGTTTACTGTTAATAGATTGCAACAACGATTGTAGGGAGACTGCTTTTGATTTGTCTTATTTTAATTTTTTTTAAGCTATGGTAGGGCTTTGTAATTTTTTCTTGCATCATTAACAACATGACACAATTTGTGCAGAATCTTGAGTTTTATTTCTGGAATATGTGCAGGCCGTTATTTACTTGTCCATTCTCATGCTTTCCTTCCTATGGCACCATGTAAACGAATCTCATATGTTCATCATTTCTCGCCATTTTTTCAACTATTTTTTTTCATTTTTTGCTGCTTTCCCCGCCGCTATTGGTTTCTACTCCACTTTTCCTTGTTGGTATTTCCCTTTCACTTCTCCAATTTGGGAAGCTGCAACATGAAAATAAGGTTTCGATGAGGGTTTTAAGTATGTTTATTAAAATGAAAATTACTGCCAAGATTTTAATAACAAGCACATTTAGGTTTTAACATTACGACATCCTTTACCATAGGTATATATTAGCTTAGGACATCCTTTACCATAAGTAATATCAATATAATTAATATATAATGTATATTTTATTGTTGGTGTAACAACTAACACCTTTGGAGTGCAAGTTTGTACGAACAACTATACACACTATGCAATGAGTGCTCTTCAAATTAAGAGGGGAAGCTCCCTCGTTGTGCTTGAAAAAAGTTCTTGAAAAGGGAAATAAACTAAACTATATCATGTCTTTTTGTCTCACCTGTAAGAGGTACAAGGCTTTCATGAAAACTCTATACGTTGTAGCTAAGTGTTTTTTGGTTTCGCAAGACTTAACTACAACACACAAAACTAAGTAACTTTAAACTATCCAATCCCCAAGAATTCAAAGCATGAGGAAATGGATCAAGAATGATTATTTGAAAATAAATAAGTACAAATTCTCAACTTGAAGGCAAGGTGGAACATCTATCAGCTCAATCTGAACAAGTTTATATTCACACACATCACACGATAAACAAGTAAATATTCTCAACTTGAAGGCAAGTTGGCACATCTATCAACTCAATCTAAACAAGTTTATTGAACACAAAACATGATTAAACTAGCCACTATATCTAACTAAGGAAAGAATTCACCATCATAATTGCGTGAAACCAAAGTGGCATAACAATTCATCATAACAATAAATACTCATGAACAGATACAAAATGAGCAATATTGAAGGCAAGGTAGGCACAACATATATTTCTCTCTTGTGCAAAAGTTATGTACAAATGAGCAAAAGCTCTTATTTATAGACATCAAAAGGTGTAGGGAACCCTAAAATCACCTTGAGTCAACTACAGTCTTGCAGTGCATGCAAGATTTTATTGCTAAACCCTAACAAAGAAAACTATACAGTTAACTGGAAAATTACCATCAATTAATCGATACATCTAATCTAAATGGACAATTTGCAAGCATGCACGCCCTTATTGAAATAAAAGTTAATTGGAACACTACCCTCAGTTAACTGAAACCCCTAATCCTAACTCCCGCGAAGATAATTCCAAGGAAGAGATATGCATGTATGAAAACAACAAGTGAACTCAAGACTGAAAGTCGAGTTAACTATTGCTCCTGACTCTAACCTTGAAACTAACTACAGATCCCAACTGGAAAATCACTCCAAGTCATCTCGGTCCAACACCTCGACCAATAATTCATCAATCACTTTGTCCTCTGGCACTTTGACATTGTCCAAAACAATGATCTGCTTCTTCAATTCCTTGTCACCCTCCTTGATCGTATGCACACATTCTCTCACATCCTTGACCGCCTTCTTGAAACTAGCTGAAATCATTGAAATGTTCTCCAGTTTAGATGCCACAGGATCTCCTTCAACATTATCACGAATCATATTTTCAAACTCAGCTTGCACTACATTCAGTCCAATATACGTGCCATCCTCAAGAAGGTAATGACACGGGATTTGAAAAATAAATCCATTGCCGAGTGTAAGAGCTCTGACAATGTTATCTTTTAGTGAATATAACTTCATAGAGATCTTTTCACATGTCTCCATTTTGAAAAGGTGCTGCTCTTTCCAAGTGAAAACCTTCTCTCTATCTTCATCAATCTCCAAAGCATCATATGCAATAGACAACTGAGATATAAGAATTTGATCCTTGGCTATACTCTCTGCAACTGAAATCTCGAGCAGCTGGATCCCTTGACGAAGTTTATGTGCATCACTCCTTAACTGATATAAATCCATAAGAAGATTTCAACCTGTAACAATGAAGCTTTATATCTAGTTGTCCAGAAGTCTGCCATGACTGACTAACTGATCCAACTTTTGTTGTTTTGTAGGTGTATTCTGTGGAAGAACAGGCGCTCTACTTGGATTTCCATGAACAAGATTAGAGATATACTGTTGAATCTGACTGTTCTCGGCTTTAATAAGTGCTTTATCTTCTCCATCCTTCGTGATGCGTTCTTCAAGATTATTGGTGACAATCTTAAGAAAGCTCACGTTTCTCTCTCGAGTGGTCATCCCAAGATTGGCCTTGGTGAAAGTAAAATCACTGAATTCAACCTCATATAGGCTCTTACCCTCTGGAGGAGTAGCAACCTCTATAACAATCTCTGACTCTGGAGTCTTCTCGATATGCACCTGCATCTTGATTTTCTTGTTCGACATCTTTTGATAAGGTTCACCGAACTCAGATAAATCAAGGTTATATGAAGGTTCTCGCCTCTGTCTCCCAAAAGTTCTCTCAAGCCAACAAGACTGAACAATATTATCAATTCGAGGAGAGAGTGTCCCTGATGTATCAACCTGTGGTGGGTCGGTTGTCTCAGATTCTACTCGAATTGGTATCTCAGGCTCTGAATCTATATCAATAAGATGCACATGCGATGAATTAGGAGGCGAAATACATGGCTCAGCCTGAATGACTGTCTCCACTGGGATCTCAAGCGCATTCTCTACTTACTTCTGCTTCCTTTTACCAGTAGTCCTCCCTCTCATGTTTCCACTGAGTCTAACCCCTTCAGGTGGCGTCAGGATAACCTTGACCCGAGGCCTTGACCTTGAAGTAGAAGGCATTGAAGAAAAACCCACTGGCAGCTCTGTAACAGGAACTGACTTTCACCTTCGTTTACTCTCCAAGAACTGCCTGCTGGTCTTGATAACTAATCTAGACACGTCTTCAATAGAAGTATTCTCCTTAGCATACCAATCTAGTGAGCAAAGTGGCTGCCGAGCAACTTGATCCTTGACATATGAATTGAGTAGAACCTCTCCATCATCATCTGATAGACCGTCAACATCCTCTAATAGGTAATTAGAGAGCTGAGTAATAGTGAGTCTACAATAGTGACGACGACGAACCTCGAATTCATCCTCACAATTAGCCCAAAAGTCTTCAAGTGCTAGCTTATGTGCAATCCCTCGCTCCAATTAGGCTGCATATTGACCCAAAGGATCATAGGAATGCTTCTTAGTATGAGACTTGTGTTTGAATTTCTCCATCTTCGTTGACATATACTTGGCATCTACCGTAGTTTTGCATGTGAAAATACCCAATCCAAACGAAAAGGAAACTACAGACTAATGATGACTGCAAAGAAAGGAGTGAACGTGTTGAACTTGTCTAAGAAATTCCATGAAAATGATCTTGTCTGAAGGGTACCTTGGTAACACTAGAGGCTCTCCAACGTATCCATAAACCCAAATGTATGTAAAAGTAGGGAACTGGATAAACTAATCCGCCCAAGTCTCCATCGCTGATTTTTCCTCCGCAGAAATATGGATGTGCATTTCATTGTCAAGATCTCTGATTGTCTTCATGGAAAAGTGATCATTCACTGCTTGGAAATCCTGTTTAGCTTTAGAAAATTCCAACTAAGAGTAGTACTCATGAACACGCTGAACACCAAGAGTCCCGTTAATTTTTAGGTGTCTATAACTGCCTTGAGATGCAACTAAGTAGACCAAGTAAGAAACCATGTGAAACTCATGAAACTTGAGAAATCCAGTAATTTGCTGATGTAGGCAATCACTGATCAACATGGCCCATTCAAAATGTTCTGTGCCATCAAGGATCTTGGAAATGATGTAAAACATCCATGGTCGAAAAGTACTAGCATCTTCTTGACTTATAACTCGATTGAGTAGAGTTATCAAAGCAACAACCTCGTCCTTGAATTGACCACAACCAACCTTTTTAGGCATATTAGTCTTCTGAACCTTCAACCATCTTTGAGCAACCTTTCTTTGTGAACATTCTTGATCTCCATCCCATATCTTCTCACAGGCCTCAATAATCACAGTGAAATTATCTGAACGAGGAGGAATAGCAAAGCATTTCTCTACATCCTTTGGCTTAAGACTGTAGATGACTCTCCCATTGGCTGATTTGATTTGTCGTGAAGACGAGTTGTAATGCTTGATGTAAGCAAGAACAAACTCGAGATCAAAAGCAGTGATGGGAATAGATGCTGCTGCCAGCAACCTAGAACGTTCAAGATTCTTCAATGTATTGCAGTTAACACCCTCCAAACTGCTCAACTTAACTACCAGATAGACATGACCTAAGTTTGTGTCTGAAGTTTTAACAAAATCATGCATAAGGACTGATTTGGTTTTATAATCTATGAGATTGAATTGCATTTTGAAAATGAGGACTTTTGACTATGAAGTTGAATATATTTGGACAACTTTCCGAAAAGGCTGAAAATCTCTAGACAAGGCTAAAAATAGCTTATGGCGGGAATTTTTTTTGGAATTTTTCTGAAACGTGGGTTTTGTTCAAAATCAAAATTTAAGACAACCCAGATCAATAAAAATTCAAAAAATTGAGTTTTAGAAAGGCATGCAGAGGTTTTTTAGTCAAGAAAAGTACTAGTTCTATAACTCACTCGCGACAATTTTCCTGAGGAAATTTGGAAGATGGGTTTTATGCAGAATGGAAATCTAAGGCAACCCAGATAGCTCGATTTTCAAAAAGATGTGTTTCAAACTCACATGCAAAGAGATTCTAAAAAAAAAGCACAAAGCTTTAGAATAAAAGCTACGGGGCAATTTTCTCGAAAAAATCTAAGACATGGGTTTTAATGCTGATGCTGAAGTATGTGAACCCAGATGATCAAACTCTGAAAATTTTCTGATTTTCTTTGACATGCGTAGAAAGTACCTAAGATGAGAAATAAAAGAAATAAGACAGAAGAAAGAAAGTTTTATTTGTTCTGCTTCTATAGAATTCGTCTATCTCTGACTTGAATTTGATGTAACCTGCATGCAAATTGAAAAAAAAGTCTGGAATATTCTTCCCCTGAACAAACTAAATCCATTGCTACAAAGAACACTAAAATTTGACACCTGTAGCACCTTCAAATCATTGTTTGCTCAAGAAAAACGTATTCTTCTTGCTTGGGATGAAGAATAATGTATGCCTAAGTCTGAATAAATAGACTTTCATCACCAAAATCATGGTAAATGCATGCAAACCTAAGAATGGCGCTTGGCTTATGATTGGACCTCAAAAATCCATGCCTAGCCTATGATTGGCTCTCAAAACAGTTAACTGATGATCGATATGCCCTAAATAAAGTGCCATGCTTTGGTATTATAAATCACCATGCTTAGAAACTTCAGTTAAAAATCCTAACTAAGGAACCATGCTTTGAGACTTCAGTTTAAAAATCCTAACTAAGTTGCCATCTTTGAGAACTTAAGATAAACCTTGACATGCGCCATGCATTAAAGCTTTAGTTAATTTTTGACATGCACTTTAGTTAAGTGGACATGCAAAATAATAACTCAACATGCAAAGCTAGTTAACTAGACATGCAAATCAATTAAATCAACATGCAAAATTGAAAAAGCACTTGACATGCAAAGATGTTAACTGGAGATGACAACCCAGAAATCATTCTCTTCAACTGAAAGTCGAAATTCAAATATTCAAATAATATTTAAAATTTCTCTTTTAGGCACACATGTGATTTTGAGTTTGAAAAATCAATTTTGACTTTTGGCGTTTTTCTCTAGACTTAACCATTTTTCATGAAAATTGGGTTTTGAACCTCTTTGGGGCCTCTGTTCAATCCTTGACACTAGGTGACTGACCTCACCGATTGACTGGCTGACAGTTGCATTACAGAGCAGGACAAAGATTGATCAAAATATTCCTTGAGACCACAAACCATAAAATCAAGATCTGAGTGCTTAAAAATCCAAGCGCCCTTTGCAAAAACTGCGCTTTTGACCTTTGATTTAGCCATTTTTTCACCATTTTCATCTTACGAAGGTAAAATTGATTCCCTCGTATCTCATATTCAACAAACTTTTAGGATTGACAAATTGGTACAACGCGGAGTTGAATCTGTTCTACAAAACAACTGCAAAGGTACACTTCTTTAGAAAACATCATCTGAGGTGAAAAAGGAGGGCACCTTTTTCAAAAGGTGCTCTTTTTCCTCCAGAGAACCATTTTTGGAACTGACCAAAATATCACTGAAACTCTGACTATGGGCAGCTGAGTCATCCTCTGACCTGACAAAGACAGGCAACGAATAGTTGGACATAACATGAACAAACTGAATATCTAAGATCACCAAACAAAAGGCATTAAAGGCCTCAAAAGCTCAAGCGCCTTCTTGAAAAAGTGCTCTTCTGCTTTCAGAAGTAACCTCAAAATCAAGATTTAACCTCGCGCTTGCTTCTTCGCCCCAGCTCTTTAGCAACTTTGATTGACATGCAACAAGGTGCAACGCGAAACTAGACATAGTGAGAAACAAACCTCAAAGGTGTCATTTGATCTAAATCCTTCATTTGAAGCCCCAAAAGGATGGGCACCCTTGGCTTAGAGCCGCACTTTTGCTTATAGTGTTAGCCTGTTTCTCGTTTCTTTCATTTTCTACTGTATCTCTTGTAACTTGAGCTAAACACGTCCGACTGACAAGCTTGATAGCTCATTGCGAAGCCGGCGAGATCCCAGACAAATGTTCCTGGAAGCGACAAACCTTAAAAACAAGATCTGAGCCCCTAAAAGATAGGACACCTTTTTCAAAAGGTGCTCCCCTCTCCAGAGTTAGAAAAAATTGATGATTTTCCTTCAGATTTTCACTTTTCTCAAAACTCTTCAGTATCTGACTGATATGAAACTGACATAACCTCTATATTCAAAAATCCCAAAAATCACCTTCTGACATCACTTTGACAAGGTTTAGACTATTTTTAGCAAAATGCCTTAGTGAAGCAAAAAAATTGGTTTTTGTACAACATTTATATAAGATAAAATAATATAAAATTATTAAATACATATATCAAGTTATTATAATTAATACTTGATAATTATTATATTTTTATATAATATACAATATAATTAATATATTATATTTTCTATATAATAGATTGCATGATATATAATATAATTAAATACATATATAACATTTTAAAAATTACTAAATAATTATTATATTCTTATTTAATACAAAATAGAATTATTATATTATATAGATTACATTATATACACTATGTATGCTAATAGAAAATAAAATTAATAATATAATAATAATAATAATATATAAACAATATCATTTTAAAAATGATCTATCAATTGACCTCATGTACTACACAAATATATGAAAAAAAATAAGCCACATTTTTCCCTGATTGACCTTCCACACCTCTTTGGCGTACCATTGCACACCAAGGTGTAATTGCTAGTACTATATAAGGTCCAATAAGGCCAAATTTCTATGGATAGTGTTGCATGGGAGGACACAATGGAAATAGATCATTCTTTTCCTCATTTGAGTGCTTAATTTTAAGATACTTTCTTTGTTGCATCAATGCGATACTCTTATATGTTTTAGTGTATATCTAATAAGACATCAAGACGATGTCTCTTCCTAGTGGGGAAGGATGTCACATCTCATTTTTGCATGCATAAACTTGATTAATAAATAAATTGAACTAATTGAGAATATTGGTTGAACATGTTATGATTGTGGATAAATGTTTTTTAAATTAGATGTTATTTTGTTTAAATGCTTGAAATTTAAATTGAGATTGAGATTGAAATTAAAATTGATGGTTAATTTGGATGCATAGAAATGAAATTTAAATAATTATCATGTTATAATTATGAGTTTAATTTCTATTTGCTTTGACTATGGTTTTTAAGGACTAACCTACTGATGTGCGACTAAGTGCAACTAAGTACAAGTACATGTTGAAGGTGAGAACATGGTCAAGGTAGAGGTGATTAGCCAATTGACATTGGTGAATATGATGAGAATCTTGTGCACACACACATTCACATAATTGCATCCATTTTTTATTAGGTGATTATGATTGCATTATGTTTTCTCAATACATCATTTGTACTTTATGGTTTAACTAATGATTTGTGTATAATGGCTAATATGTTATGAAAATTAAATTATTTGGAGAAATTGAAAATATGTCATATAGTTATTTTTATTTTGGAAGGAAACTTAAGTGAAATAAAAGTATGTCTTTATGATCACTTTGTCTACGAAAAAAATAATTTAGTTAAGACAAATAAAAGATTATGTTTTCAAATATTTGATAATTTTTATTTATATATAATACTAATATAATAAAATTATTATTATTAATATATAAAAATATCTTAACTATTAAATAGTTATATAAATAGTTTATTATTAAAATTTAAATTGAAATAACATGAGAAATCATGCTTTCCAAAAATTTCAGTTCTGAAAATGGAAACCGAAGTAGAGTTTTGCGGCTGGGCTTAAACATCACACACTAATCATTGACTTAGTGTGTGCTGTCACATGCGGGCCCCACTTCTGCTTTCCGTTTCCATTTGCCGATTAACCCCGTTGTTCGAGTTGTTTCATTCTTTACTTTTTCTAACGATTAATTCCGTTCGTGAGCTGTTTTATTCTTCTGTTCGTGCGCTGTTTTATTCTTTATTTTTTTATAACGGTTGGCACTTAATGGCAATAATATTTAAACTATTTAAAAGAATATTTTCACATTTAATTACTATAATATTAATACTTAACTTATTTTATAATTATATTTAATATACTTATATTATTATTTAATATTTATCAAATAATATTAATTATTAATGATAAAAATTATAAATTTAATTTATTAGAATATTTATATAATTATATATAATACATTAAATATTAATAATTTAATTAATATTAATTTTAATAAATATTAAATATATTATATTTACTAATTATAATTAATATATAATATATTATTTAAACTATTACTTAGAAATATACTTATCTCATATGACTATTATTTGAACTATTATTTAATGATAATATATTATTATTATTATTCAAATAATATTAAATAATTATCAAATATATAAACATATTTAATCATATAATATATCTAATATTAACAATATTGTATTTAATATTATATATTAATGAGAATAACTTTATAATAATAACTAATTATTAATAACTATTATTAATATGAATGTTAAATATATTATACATCATTATATAAAATATATTAATTATTTATATTAAATATATAATTTCAAGTATTAATTATTATCATTATTTTTAATATTAAATAAATTACATGATAAAATATATTATTTATTTAATAATTACACTTACACTATTAAATATCATTTGAATTGTTAATCTTGGCTATCATGATAATAGTAATGACAACTATTTAGAAGTATTGAAAATCATTGGTGAAAGGAACAAGTTAAAAACTTTGATTTCTCTTATAGTAATCATATAAACATTAATGTTGTAGTATTTAATATTAAATATTAATTTGACAATATTATATATAGTTTTAAATAATATATTATGTTCAATATATAATATATTTAATCATGTAATATATATTTAATAATAATAATAATAATTAATAATTGACTAAAATTATATATTTAATATATATTCATTTTAATAGTTTAGTTATTATTTATTAATTATTATTATATAATTATTCTCATTATTATATAGTATTAAATATAATATCATTAATATTAGATATATTAACTCGATTAAATATGTTTATATATTTAATAATTACTTAATATTATTTGAATAATAATATATTATCATGAATATTAACATATCATATATTAAATATAGTTTGAATAATATTAATTATTAACACATTTATATAATGGTGTATAATATATTTAACAATAATATTAATAAATAATAAATATTTATTATTATATAATTATTATCATTATTATATAATATTAAATATATTAGATATCTTATAAATTTAATAGTTATATTAATATGTGATTTATCATTTAAACTATATTTAATATATTTAAACTACTATTTGGTAATGATTAAATAATAGTTCAAATAATAGTCATTTGAGATAAGTATATTTCTTTATAGTTTAAATAATATATTATATATTAATGATAATTATTAAATATATATTAAATTTTTAAATAATATATTATATATTTAAATACAATTATTAAATAAAGATATATATTGA